>SNQJ01S0148075.1:0-23640 GCA_010110895.2 Picea sitchensis
ACAGGTTGAGAAACAACGATTTTGCATATAAATCATTAATATTTACCTCATGTATTTTCCAAGATAATATATAACTTGTTTTACATTGTTGTTGTTATTGCACAGTTTGTAGCTAGGATAAAAGGCTATAATATAGGAGGCCAAAGGCATAACAGGAACCAATCCCACCCAATGTCACCACAATTGGATGGTTCTTTATCTTTAGGGAGGTTAGGCCCAGGGGAGATGTCCCCGGTGACCTAGGGTTTTGAAGAGGCAAAAGGCTAATAAGATAAAGATAAGGTTTTCCCCCTTCACAAGTCACCACCCAAACAAATAGTTTGTCCAAAGGCCAATTTAAGAAGTAAAACCCCCAAAGGAATGTGCCTGCATGGAACAAAGAAACAACAAACTGATATATGCAAGCTATGTCTCAATGGGGTTAGTACTTCATATAATAAATGACTATCTCAATAACATATAAGAAACTAGCAATAAATGTTGACGAAGTCAATGTTTATCAATAGCAATAAAAATTATAACACTTCAGCAATAAATATTGGAACAATGTGGCATTCAATGTAACCAATCAACACCTTATTCAATTAATGCCTAAACTACCATTCACTTGCTCTTGAAACAAGACATTGTTGCACTAAAGATGAAATAACCAATGATGACATCAGCAACTAGGGTTAGTGAGTTAGTTAAGTTTTAGGGTTAGTGTAGTTAGGGTTTGAAATTCAAAAAGTTTTGAGAGTGTTGTAATCAAGTTTCAATTCAACGTTTAGAGGACTTTAGATTAGTTCCTTAGGGTTTAATGGAGTCAAAGGTGAATGACGCAAGAGTTGAAGGATGGAAAATATTTTAAGGACTAGAGGTAAGAGTTTTGAGGTATTGCTAAGGCAAGGCCTCAAAATCAAAACCCTAGGGGAGAGAGGCTCACTCTGGTGTTTCTACAGCAAGGCCTCGTGCTCTCTCCTCCTTCCTGGCAAAACGGCTAGCTCAAAAATAAAGTATATGACCAAAACAAGAGGGTTTGATGAGATAAGGTGTTGTTGCAGCAAGGCCTTTCAGCAAACCCTAGAAAGAGTATGGCCCTAATGTAGTAAACCTAGGCCAGGGACGTCTCACTCTGTTTGGATTCAAAATAGTATGGCTAGCAAAGAGGAAGAGGAAATAGGAGTGTAGTTCTGGCTAGGCTCTTTCTTTCCTCAACAATGGCTAAATATTTCTCTATCAGGGGACATGAGACAATGACCTACTTGTGTACTTGTCCCCTAGGTTTTTAATTTAGAAATATTCATAAACATATGCAAGAAATTAAACTACAACCATTCAATCAAGAAGTTTTGCAGAAACATACTTACAATTCACCAAGAAATAACCATGCAAACCCTAGTTGTAACACCTTCATTCAAGAGAAACACCATGAAATGCCAAAAAATGTCTTCCTTCAACAAGTGTGGCTCACTTAATTAGCCAAATACCGAAGATAGGGTGCAAATTTCATACCTCCTTATGGAGTGAATCAGTAGTGATCATAAAATGAGAGTGAAAATCTCTCATTTATACAAAACCTTGACCTAATTTTACATTTTAGGTCAGGTAAAAAGGTCGACAAGGCCAAAATATCAAATCATATTGTTTTACAATAAATTGTCAAGTTAAAACCCTAAATAAAGATGAAAGGAGAGTAAAATCCCCTCCAAGGGAGATGTTAGCCCTTTTTAGGGCAGATGGGGCATCCTGGAGCAAAACGTTAGCCCTCCCTAGGCTTCTCCAACCTGCCACACGTGCCACTACTACCTAATTTGCCTGCCCCAAACGTCCATGATGTTGTGTGATTTCATGGTCAAGGTGGTGACTTCCTAGGCCTCCAAAGGCCAACATTCCACTAAGAAAGGGTCATCCCTCATAGGTCAAGCTCTGTCGAGGTGCCTCTGGTGGAACGTCCTCTTCTCTTCTGCTGCAATTCTCTAGATCCATATCCATCAGGTATCTCCCCCTAATGGGGTCTCATCATCCACCTGATGGGCTCTTCATCCCCATGGAGGTCCGAACTGATCATCTCCCCATGTGTACTGGTCCAAGATGGTACCTGTCCATCGAGCATGGTCTTGCACGTCAAACGCTACGCCCTCCATGGGCTCAGCAGTCACAGGAATCATAGCAATGTCAATCACATTTCATCATCAATATTAATAAAGACATGTATAAAACCCCTAATAGATCACTCAATAGCTCAAATACGTTACACAAACCTACTATACAAGTCTGGGAAAAGGGCAAGGCATCCTATTGGTCTAGTGTCCACTGAATAAGGGAAGTTCCTGGAAGAGACCTCTTCCAAGCCATGTAAGTGGATGAAGTGGTCAAGGGATGTCCAATAAGGTGGGTACAATGAAGGCCAAGGATGCAAGATGTTACCTGTGGGTGCCTTTGTAGAAGGTGAGTTGTGCCTATCATGGATGCAATTCTTTCCAGGCCCATTCATGCCTTTTATTCTTTCTGTTATTTCATTTTTTATTGCTTTTTTCTTTCTTTTTGCTCAAGAGATAATCAGGGGACATTGTCTTGGCATGGTGACTAGTGGTGACAGTGTTACCCACAAGTAATTTCACATAAATGAGAAGGTTGTCTCGTGATGAGACCCCATTTCCTTTGGCCATGCAACCAAAGGTCACTGCCCTAGCGTGGTAACCAGTTGATGGCAATGTCATATTGCTAGGTACACATGGACCTAATAGGATGGATCGTGATGAGACCCCCTATCCTCTAGTTAGGTCTTGTTTTATTATTTTTTAGGGTCCCTCTTGTTTCTTGTTGAGAAGCCTTTTATTTCTTTCTTGGGGATCCCTGGGCGAAGCATCTCAAGGTTTTATTCTTAGGCTTTTATCTTTTGCCATATTTTTTTAACCTTCTGGGCCTTTAGCCCCTTCTTCCCACTAGATAAGGTGCAATCCTAAAAGAGGTCAACCCAGTGCCCGGACAAGTGGAATGGGACAGGTGAGTGGGAAACAAGATGGAAAAGTGAAACTGTGAAGGGAGCGGACGATGGCTTCTCAGAGACAACCCTAGTGGCTAACCAAAACCAACAGACACTGGCTTACTAAGACACCTTGTCAATCCCCAAAGCATGGTCAAGTGGGAAAGTGTAAGATCCAAGCAGTTGTTATAAATAAAAGGAATCAGATGCATGCATTCAATGGTTTTGATGATCAAAGTGACACATACCATGATACCTTAACTAATTACCTCATGAAGCAAGAACCTTCTCTGACACAAGACCAAGACAATGAAAATGGTATAATACATGAATGCAAAATGCCTACTTACATGTACTTACCTGTGATGTCAGGTCACCCCACCCTGGTGGGGTTTGAGGAGGCGCCCGCTAATGGGAATTATGCGTGTTCGTCCCTCCAATGTAGACAGGTAATAAGAGTCATTAATCGACTTTCTTCCAACCTTGAAAAGGCCAAGCCAAAAATGAGTGTTTCCTTTGATATTAGTAGGCTCCCCTTTATTGGCATCCCACATCCATACTACATCCCCCTCCTTGTACTCTTTGATTTTGAAATTGGTCATTCCTTGAATCACCCTGGTGTATTGTGTAGAGGGAGGTGAGTGGGATTCTACTGCAAAGACGTCCTGCTGGGATGGACAGATCTGTACATCATCTTCTACCTTCTTCAGTATCTTCATAGTCCCAACTTCCTTCCCTTTGAGCTCGTCTAGGAGTTGTTGGTATTCCTCTTTCTTGGGCCATTTGATCTGATCAAAATACTCATGAAGAGTTTGTCTCATCTCGTCATGTGCTTTATCATCTTTGATGGACTCACTAGGCTCTGCACATGATTTTTAGTCACAGGTACGTTCTGGAGACCAACAGTTCCATATTTCAAGGGTATATTCACGTAATTGAGGTCCATCTCAAGAGTACCTCAAAACTCTGAGACAAACTTACTAGATAATAACATCCCCCACACATATGGAATGTCCATGACCACTATGTCCATGTGGATTACTTTCTCGAGGTATTATTTAAGGAAAACTTCGACATTCTCAATCACCCCATGTGTGGGTATGGATTTAGACTCAAAACCACACACATTCCTATAAGGTCATGTGACTTTCAAACCTAGTTGTTGCATGACTTTAAAGGACATTATGTTGGCACCTTCCCTTGTATCCAACATGCAGTTGTTGAGGCTCTTTTTGTTCATTATTAAATCATGAATAAGGGGGGAATTTCACCGTATTGGACCCTGAAGTGATTGACTTGCAACATGATAGGGGGGTCCATGCGTCCATCTGGTCCTTGAAAGAAATTGTCAAATTGTTCTTTGACCGATGGCACCCTAATGACCTCTTTCAAGGGAATGGTTAAATGCATCTTGGATAGTGCCCCTTCAAAGTCAAAGTTCAAGTTAACCCTTTCAGTCTTGGATGCTTCAGGAAGAAGAACATCCAAGGATGGAGGTTTTGTTTCTTTAGCGGTAGGTTGGCCCAATTTCTTTCTTCTATACACCTGGAACTCTTGTTTCTTCAATTTTTCTTTTGATTCCTGGTCTAGGTTGTTTATTACCTCCATTCTAGCTTTCTTGGTCGCTTCTTTTATGGCTTCTTGATGTTCTTCAACTATGATATTTATCTTAGGGAATTCTATGATGTGGCATGTATTGTTCACTTTTTGATGGCCACCATCACTGTAAGGACATTCATGTTCCCAATGTGCTTCACTGCATTGAAAACACCAAGGGCTTTCATCCACAATGTTGGTAGGTTTTAAGGTGTTTGGGACTTCTATGTCCTTGAAAACACTTTTGTTCCATTCAATGAAACCAACTACTTTTTGTACTAGATAGTCATCTTCATCCAAATCTTCAGAGACATCAAAGGTATCGTCGGGATAATCACCCCAATTTTTATCTTCTTCTTTCAAGGGAAAAGTGGGATAATCTTGTAAGAAGTAAGGATCCACTGAATTACAGTCACTGAGTTCAAGATCATTTGTTAATAAGGAAGAGGGTGTTTTCTCATCTTGCTCAACATGACCAGTTTGTAATAGTGTGGGAATCCCCTCAAAAGATAATTTGTCATTCGGGTCTTGCTTTGCTAGAAAAAAAGTTTTCAACATCTCACAAATTCTTTTAACCCTTTGCAAGATACAGGACATACTCATGCTTAAATTGGTTCCACTATGTACCCGGGGCTCTTCACACCTATTTTTTGGATCCTTATTGGTTTCGCTCATATATTGGTTTTCCAACATTTGTGTGTTCAAGACAAATAAGGAATCTTCAAAATTAGGTTTTTTATGACTGGCCATAACCAAACCCTTGGATGGTTCATGTTGTCTTGAAAATTTCAAGACATTGTCAGTGCCTAAGAAAGTTATGCTCCATTTCCTTTTGGGAAGCATGAGTTATACCTCAAGGATTTCTGGGAGCGTGGGTTTAGTCTTTGTGATATCCTTGTCACTAGATTTCCAAGAGTTGTTATTGTGCGAGAGATTAACCTGATAGATGTATTCTTCGAATTCAAATTTCCTCTCAATCTGGTAAGTGAAATCTTGTGCTTCTTCTAGATTCTAGGGTGATCGATCTTTGAGAGTAAACTGCAAGACTCCTTCCAACAAGTTCAAGTAGTGTTGGAGGATGGCTTCTTCCAAGAAGCTAGGCCTAATCTTTTTGAGGAGAATATTGAACCTGACATTGAAATCCCTAATGCCCTCGCTAGAAGCCTTGCAAATATCAGTATATTGAGAGTAAAGGGAATCCATGCTTTCTTTTTCACACCAAATTTTCTTAAAGACTTGTTCAATATCTTCAGGGGTTTTGATGCTTCCTTTTGGGATTTTGTTAATCCATCTTCTGGAACTTTCGGTGAGTGAGCTCACAAAGATCCTTAAAAACACATTAGGGTGTTCTTGTCCGGATTGGTGAAATTGGAATGCATCATAGAATTTGTTCCAATGAGAATTTCCATAACATCCATCTTCCCCTGAAAACTTAGGTATCCAGGATTCGACCTTCTTGGGTAGATCATGTAACCCCCCTTGGGTGTTAGCTAAGCCTAAAGGGCCAAAGAGTTCTTTATGAGACCATTTGGGAGAACTTACAGGGGTGACAGGATTTGGAGAGGTCATAGTATATGGAGATATATACTGACGCCCACTACGGGTCGTCATTAGTTATTTGTGGAGTCGCCAGATGATTTGCTTGAAATCATCAAAAAGATAAAGGGAAAACACCCTAAGTGGATTCGCCAGGTAAGCTTGTAAGATAAGGCTTCTGAGGCAAGGCTTACCGAAAATGTGTCGTCTTAGGAAGGTTTGACTTAGTGTTCCCCGACAACGGTGACAAAATGTTATCGCACGGTTTGTAGCTAGGATAAAAAGTATAATATAGGAGGCCAAACTAGCGTAACAGGAACCAATCCCACCCAATTTCACCACAATGGGATGGTTCTTTCTCTTTAGGGATGTTAGGCCCAGAGGAGATGTCCCCGGTGACCTGGGGTTTTGAAGAGGCAAAAGGCTAATAAGATAAAGATAAGGTTTTCCCCCTTCACAAGTCACCACCCAAACAGATAGTCCAGCCAAAGGCCAATTTAAGAAGTAAAACACCCAAAGGAATGTACCTGCTTGGAACAAAGAAACATCAAACTGATATATGCAAGCTATGTCTCAATGGGGTTAGTACTTCATATAATAGATGACTATCTAAATAACATATAGGAAACTAGCAATAAATGTTGACGAAGTCAATGTTTATCAATAGAAATGAAAATTATAACACTTCACCAATTAATATTGGAACAATGTGGCATTCAATGTAACCAATCAACACCTTATTCAATTAATTCCTAAACCACCATTCACTTGCTCTTGAAACAAGACGTTGTTGCACTAAAGATGAAATAACCAATGATGATGTCAGCAACTAGGGTTAGTGAGTTAGTTAATTTTTAGGGTTAGTGTAGTTAGGGTTTGAAATTCAAAGAGTTTTGAGAGTGTTGTAATCAAGTTTCACTTCAACATTTAGAGGACTTTAGATCAGTGGCTTAGGTTTTAATGGAGTCAAATGTGAAGGACGCAAGAGTTGAAGGATGGAAAATATTTTAAGGACTATAGGGAAGATTTTTGAGGTGTTGCTAAGGCAAGGCCTCAAAATCAAAACCCTAGGGGAGAGAGGCTCACTCTGGTGTTGCTACAGCAAGGCCTCATGCTCTCTCCTCCTTCCTGGAAAAACGACTAGCTCAAAAATAAAGTATATGACCAAAACAAGAGGGTTTGATGAGATAAGGTGTTGCTACAGCAAGGCCTTTCAGCAAACCCTAGAAAGAATACAGCCCTAGTGTAGTAAATCTAGGCCAGGGACGTCTCACTCTTTTTGGCTTCAAAATAGTACGGCTAGAAAACAGGAAGAGGAAATAGGAGTGTAGCTATGGCTAGGCTCTTTATTTCCTCAACAATGGATAAAGATTTCTCTATTAGGGGACATGAGACAATGAACTACTTGTGTGCTTGTCCCCTAGGGTTTTAATTCAACAATATTCATAAACATATGCAAGAAATTAAACTACAACCATTCAATCAAGAAGTTTTGCAAAAACATACTTACAATTCACCAAGAAATAACCATGCAAACCCTATTTGTAACACCTTCCTTCAAGAGAAACACCATGAAGTGCCAAAAAATGTCTTCCTTCAACAAGTGCACCTCACTTAATCATCCAAATACCCAATATAGGGTACAAATTTCAGACCTCCTTATGGAGTGAATCAGTAGTGATCATAAAATGAGAGTGAAAATATCTCATTTATACAAAACCTTGACCTAATTTTACATTTTAGGTCAGGTAAAAAGGCCGACAAGGCCAAAATATCAAATCATATTGTTTTACATTAAATTGTCAAGTTAAAACCCTAAATCAAGATGAAAGGAGAGTAAAATCCCCTCCAAGGGAGACGTTATCCCTTTTTAGGGCAGATGGGGCATCCTGGATCAAAACGTTAGCCCTCCCTAGGCTTCTCCAACCTTCCACACGTGCCACTATTACCTAGTCTTCCTGCCCCAAACGTCCATGATGTTGGGTGACATCATGGTCAAGGTGGTCATGTCCTAGGCCTACAAAGTCCAACATTCCACTAAGAAAGGGTCATTCCCCCTAGGTCAAGATCTGTCGGGGTGCCTCTGGTGGAACGTCCTCTTCTCTTCTGCTGCAATGCTCTGGATCCATCTCCATCCTGTATCTCCCCCTGATGGGATCTCAGCATCCACCTGATGGGCTCTTCATCCCCATGGAGGTCTGAACTAAGCATCTCCCCATGTGTACCAGTCCAATATGGTACATGTTCGTCGGGCATGGTCCTGCACGTCAAAATCTACGCCCTCCATGGGCTCATCAGTCACAGGAATCATAGCAATTTCAATCACATTTCATCATCAATATTAATAAACATATGCATAAAACCCCTAATAGATCATTCAATAGCTCAAAGACGTTACACAAACCTACTATACAAGTCTGGGAAGAGGGAAAGGCATCCTATTGGGCTAGTGTCCACTGAATAAGGCAAGTTCCTGGAAGAGACCTCTTCCAAGCCATGTAAGTGGATGAAGTGGTCAAGGGATGTCCAAGAAGGTGGGTACAATGAAGGCCAAGGATGCAAGATGTTACCTGTGGGTGCCTTTGTAGAAGGTGAGTTGTACTTATCATGGATGCAATTCTTTCAAAGCCCATTCATGCCTTTTATTCTTTCTGTTATTTCATTTTTTTATTGCTTTTTTCTTTATTTTTCCTCAAGAGATAATCAGAGGACATTGTCCTGACGTGGTGACTAGTGGTGACAGCATTACCCACAAGTAATTTCACATAAATGAGAAGGTTGCCTCATGATGAGACCCCCTTTCCTTTGGCCATGCAACCAAAGGTCACTGCTCTGGCATGGTAACCAATTGATGGCAATGTCATACTGCTAGGTACCCATGGACCTAATAGGTTGGCTAGTGATGAGACCCCCTATCCTCCTGTTAGGTCTTGTTTTATTATTTTTTAGTGTCCCTCTTGTTTCTTGTTGAGAAGCCTTTTATTTCTTTCTTAGGGATCCCTGGGTGAAGCATCTCAAGGTTTTATTCTTAGGATTTTATCTTTTAGCAGCTTTCTTTTACCTTCTGGGCCTTTATCCCCTTCTTCCCACTAGATAAGGTGCAATCCTAAAAGAGGTCAACCCAGTTCCTGGACAAGTGGAATGGGACAGGTGAGCGGGAAACAAGATGGAAAAGTGAAACTATGAAGGGAGCGGACAATGGCTTCTCAGAGACAACGCTAATGGCTAACCAAAACCAACAGACACTAGCTTACTAAGACACCATGTCAATCCCCAAAGCATGGTCAAGTGGGCAAGTGTAAGATCCAAGCAGTTGTTAGAAATAAAAGGAATCGGATGCATACATTCAATGGTTTTGATGATCAAAGTGACACATACCATGATACCTGAACTAATTACCTCATGAATCAAGAACCTTCTCTGACACAAGAACAAGATGATGGTGGTGGAGGCTGTTGCTGCTACTGACGGGATAAAGATGTTGGAAGAGAGAAAAGGTGGGCCCTCCAGGGCCATGCTGAATTCAATCCTGCTCTCGGTACTCCATGTCTAGGACCTGTGGGCCTCGAGACATAATCTCCTAGTTATCCCTGAAAGTGGGGGATAACAATTGTCAAAGTTGTCAGATAGAGATAGAGGTAGAATATATTGTAACAACAAAGGGATCATTAATTTGTAGGAAAATAAAACCATATTATAATACTAAAAATTCGTATATTTACCAATATAGAAATCTATGTCCAAAATAATTACCTTAATGAAGGTATATCGGTCATGAGTTTTCACCCCACCAAATTCACCTTTCTTCATTAAGATATTCTTTATGTTTGAAGCAAATCTCGAGGGAAATTTAATTTTCTGAATGACCTCTTTTACAACATTTTTTTCCTTCTCTGTAAATAACCATGGAATACTATTTAGGTGTACTCCATTTTTATTTGAATAAATCACATTTTTCAGTGCATGATTGGCTTCCTAAATGTCAGTACAATTTTTAACAACTTTTTCTTTGTCGCTCCTTCCATCTACAATTCTCCACAATGTTTTTGTTACATTATTCCCGATATGCATTGTATCAAAAAAATGAGATATTTGTAGGTGCTAATAGTAGGGAAACCTATTGAATTGTACAAGGTAACTTGTCATTCCTCGGGGAAGCTCATTAATTCCTTGACGACATTTATGAAAAACAATAATTGTTAGATACAATAAATATAATTCGATAGAAATTAAAATAGTAAAACATTAATATATAGGTAAGCACATAGACTAAAGGCTTACCTTGACAATTTAATCTATTATATTCCAACTTCCATATGTGAGGTGTCATTCATTGGGGTTTTATTCCAGTCTCTTCTTTCAAATTGAAAAGATGTTTTTTTGTAGTTCGATACCTATGGTTCTTTGGGAGGAAGTGCCTGTACTCATCAAATACCTCATTTCCTAGACTTCTTGAACAACATGATTTCATCCTAGGACCACAAACTGGACATGAAAATTTACCCTTTGTTTGAAGACTTGCAAGATTATATGGATTAGTGTCAGTATTATTTATATAATGAGGAATTGATATTTAAGAAGCATAAATCGTATTTTCATAAAATTATATATACTATTAAATTCCATCAGTATGTTACATACCACAAAAATGTGTTAACCCTAGGGCATCATGAATTTTCCATGATGTATTCCATGGAATTGAAATTGTATTTTCCCTATTGGTCTAGAGATGTCATACATAGTGATGTCATCCCATAAATTTAGTTGCTTGTCGACAAGAGGCTCAATATATACATTCATATATTTCACTTGTTACTTACCTAATTGGGTGAATGTACACATAATTACTATCTTGTATGTATATAAGTAATTATGCAATGAATAAGAAAAACAAAATATATCATTCAAACCAATTCTGTAAACAAATACCTCGAAAAATCATTGACAACATTGTGTGCTCCCTCTTTATTGACATCCAAGGAGGAAGGTTATTGTTTATAAAAAACAATAGGCCATACTAAGTAAATAGACCTGAGCTCACCAAGTGGATTGACACTATGAGCTGCCAATGAAATCCTAACATTACGAGGTTCTTCTTTAAAAATTGGCCACCTTTCTTTGATTTTCTTAAATGCGGAACCATCTGCAGGAATTTGAAGAACACCATCTTCACTTATGTGTCATGCATGGTAATCTATAAAGAGTGCAATGTTTATGCACCTAAACAATCATTGCAAATTTGGAATTATCGGAATATGACGAAGAACCTTGTGACACACTCTTTTATTACTTGATCGGTTAGATATCTACTAATTTGGCATTGTGGGCATTTCATTCCTGATACATATTTTTCATAATATATAATATGATCATTCGGACATGCATCAATAGCTTGACACTCTATTCCAATATCTTTCATAATGCCACACATATCTCAGTATGTGCGAAGTAAATTATTTGATGGTGGTAAGAAAAATTCACCTAACAATCTACAGCATAAAAAAAACTAGTTAATGTAAATAATAGTAATAAAAAATATTGCATCCTTAATTTACACATTAATTGACACTAAAAATAGAGAAAAATAAAGTCAACCTTTACGTATAATATGTGACCAATTATATTACATACCATAGGATCTATTTGAGACAAGTGTTTGACAAACCATTCAATACCTTCAAGTTCACCAACAACATTATATCAGAGAGAATATTTTTTATGGAGCCTTCATAAAGGGGTTGTTCTTCCTTCTCAAGCAGAGGTACATCATAAATATCATCATCAGTTTCCTCATTGATAGGAGCGAAGATGTCCTAGATCAATCTATTTGTCCCATCATCCAGCTCAACAATATTATTGGTGTCATATTCCATAGGATTGGTGTGATCTTAAATATTCATACCATCTTCCACATATTCTACAACAGTATTTCTACCTACAACTTGGAAGATATTTATACGGCGACAAACACCTGGGAGGATTTATATTTACAATTACAAAAAATCAATAACATTAGTGTATATATAAAAAATAAAAAAGAAAAAAGAAAAAAATTATAAATAGAATCAATACAAAGACATATATAATGAATAAATTAATGAGGGACGAAATGTATGCCCCCCTTCACAATGCCTATATGTAAAACAATGTATTTCAGTTGTTTTCCTTACAAGTATTCTTCTTTTCAATCCCCTACATTGATTGCAAGGGAAATAACATTCCCATCAGTACCGACAAGTGCCTCCCATGTAGCCCTTAACCTAGCAATCGTCCTTTGACTCTCTTCAGGTGTTGGCATTGGGATTTCCTATATTTACAACAAAATCCATTGAAGCAATATAAGTACATTAATATACAAATTATATATCCTTACGATACAAATATCATCAAATTACTTTGACCCCATATGTACTAGAGAATTAATCCATTTTTATCGACGATTTATTAAAGGTTTATAACAGTAATCAACAATTAATCAATAAATCAAAACCATACATTTTTACCACATAAGTTCCAAAGCTTGACTATAAGCAAGTAATAAAATCAAACAATAAAAGAGAACTACACCAAGACAAATTGTATAGTAATTAAATGGAATTGAGTAGACATGTTCATACATGTTTTCTAGGGAAACATTTGTGTCCACAAATGAAAGAGGGTCTAACAATTAGGGATCTAATCTAGGTATTTAAAAAAGAGAAAAAATAATGTTAAAAATTTGTAACCTTCAAAGGACAAAATCAGAGCTATGCAGATCAAGAATTGGATTTGAGGCAACTAGCACATAGCAAAAAGAATAATAAATCATGCAATGAACAATGAGCATAAAAATATTTTATAACCATTGCAACTATAAAAAAATTGTCAAAAACATTAACCTCCATCAATGTTCCGACAAAAGTTGGCTATGTCAAAGTTGACCAAGTCAGTGAATTCAGTGACCATTAAATGGTTTTCAAATGGAGAGTTGGCATCCTCAAGGTCTATAGATAGATCGACGAAATATCCTATAGGTTCATCAAAATATCGATGAGTATAGAAGTTCGTCGGAATTCCGATGTTATCGGGGTGCCTAGAAAATAAATAAATAAATAAAATTATAATAAGTTGTGACGATATGATTGAATTTATCCTTATCGTCGAAATTTTTTGTCGAATTAAAACCCCATATGTAGTAGTTCCAGAAGATATGTCTATTAATGAAAGGGCACCCTTGTGTGGGTATATATGGCCCTCATTTTCATTGTAATCAATCATCTCATATCTATTCAATTATTTATTATTTATCCTATATGGATTTTAACCTATTATCCTATTTACATTGGATATTTACGTAAGTGAACCAAGTTTGTTCATCACATTTTTAATCCTACCTATAAATCATAAAAACATGTATTATCATGCTTTTGAATAGGAACAAAGGAAGGAACATGTTTGTGCTTACCCAAAGGCTCTAAGGTATCCTTTCCATAGTTGGAAGATGTAGGGTAGTCTTTTTGTTAGGTTGTAGGCTCTTCAATTGGAGAAATTAGTAGGGGGGTGAGCTTTGGAAAGACTTTGATATCTTGATCCTTTTTTAAAGGAGACATGTGAATTCCTTTACCTTTCTTCTTTCCTTTATGAACCTAGGATTTTCGCCTGAAGGGGAGCAAACATTCCTTCATAAGATGTCCTTAAAAATGGCATTGACCACACTTAAATGGGATCCCCTCATATTCCATAGATTGAATAAAACTTTGCAAACCCCTCCCTGATCATTATAGAGTATGCTAAACCCTTTTAGAGCTCCAATCCAACCAAAATTCTTTTGATTCCCATGTATCCAAAGTCCCTATACGATTTTTCTAAATCCCATAATAATCCCATGACATTCCCAAATTTCTTGAAGACTTCATTAAACCATAGGATTAATGGGAGGCATGGGAGCCTAACCCAAACTGGAAAAAAAACCACGTGGGCCAATTTTGCATCAAATTATAGGTGCTACTTCTTCATAAAGCAGATTTAAGAACCCCATTTCCAATGAGCTTTGATGATTTTGTTTGGATATTCTCCCAATCGAAGTATCCATATAAGTCAACCTTTAACCAAAACCATATTATGAAGAGAGTAACCTAACAAACCTGCAAAATTTTCCTCTATCTAAGGTTTTAGGGTTTCATCATTCATCATATTGATTAAAAATTGACCCAAAATGGTCAAATCCGCGAGTTCCATAATTCCATGGAGATTAACACTCTCCTAACTCCAAATTTATCGCCTTTGTTTTCCTCTTCACATACCCATGATTTTTCTTTGTTTTCCCCAAACCTTTCGATCCTAGCTCCTCTTAGTTAGAGGTCACATTAGGAAAAAATTCAGGTCTAAAATGGACCTCCTAAGGAAAATAATAAAATAAGAATTACGAATTTTCAAAGGGAAAGAAAGAAAACTATTTTTTTAATTTTATTTTTTACTTATATTCTTATAAGTTCCAAGAAACGCACGTTTTCATGTATTTCTAGTTTATCTCATTGTGGGTCTATCAAAATTATGCAGAGAGGGTACTCATTGGATGTGAAATTTAATTACGCATCCAACAAGTGCCTACACTTGAAATTTGAGTAAACCTGTAAGGAGATGAGTCGAAAATACAATTTAAAAAAGAAGTTGTATTCCTTTTCCTCCAAAAATATTTACCCTTATGGTTGACATCATCATATTAAATCCTACCAGTTCTTTTAAAGTTGATTTTGATACTACAATTTTCATTTTGAGACCCATTTTTTACCTCAAATTCCACTAATGAGGATTTACAAGATAGTGCATTGTTCATCAATTCATCGGAAAACATACCTCCAATGAAACGCTTGACTTCAAAACCTCCCACTACTTCTAAGTCACCCAAATCTAAAGCACTCGAAAAACCCAGTAAAATATCTAAGGGAAATCCACCAAAGGTGTTTGATTGGGGTAATGATTTCCCTTGTGTTGGATTTGCATGTTGATTCATGTCCGAGATCAAGGAGAAAAATCCTTGATCCACCAAATCCTCCCATCAGTCCTTCCCTGTTGCACTCCCCCTACAAATTGATGGCTTAATTATAGAAAATATAGCTCAGAAATACACTAAGTCATACACAGATTTCAACCTCCTATTAAGCTTCAACAATAAAGCATTAAACCTAATATTGAACTATACTTAATGAGAACAAACACTAAATGACATAGATATGAAACTAAAACCAGTAGTGGAATATCAAAGAACAATAGACAAATTTACACATTTGGCACATGAAAATTCTAGGCACTGCCCCTGGGAAGAAACAACAAGAAATATGAAAAATTTAAGGATATTTCTTTATTAAGCTCCATACAAATTTACTATGATTACAGCAGTCATTTACAACATGAATATAATAATACTTAGCTATGAAAATGTTCCCTTTCTACACCTCAAAAACTATGCCAAAGACTCTAGAAATTCATGCCAAGTCTCTACCTTGAAAAATGCACCAAATTATTGTCCATTGATGAAGTGAACGACCTGTACTTTAGCATTAAATGTCTTGAACAGTGTGCACAATTTTTTATACCAACAAAAAAGAAAAGTACAGATTATAACCCAACAATTTTCCTAGAAATCAGAGCCTCGATTTCAATGCATACCTCAGCTATACGGTTTAGAAAATCCATACAGTATGACCTTCTTTAGCAGGTGTACGGTAATGTTCAATATCAATTGTAAGTTCCATGGGATGTGTGTCCTCTTTCACTCTTGAAAGGTGTGCCCCTGCATGTTGTCCTTCTCCTTTCTCCATGCTCAAAGGTCTCTTAGGATATGTGACTCTTCACCTCCCACTCTTCTCTCCTCAAAGTGTGAGCCCCTCTCTCCCTCATGAGTTTCCTTTATCTAATTCCAAAGTGTAACTTCCCTAACCCTTGGTCTTACAATGATATTGATGGTCAAGATATAATCCTTCCCTCATGAGATCAACAGTGACGACTTACTCATTTGTTGAGGTCACTTAAGTCACTAAAGTGACCCACAACCTCATAAAGTCACTTTTACACTTTAAAAATAAAAGGCTCAACTTTATAAAACCACTTTATAAAGTTACTTTATAAAAACACATTATAAACTCACTAGGGAGAAAATGTGCTCAGCTTTCGCATGTTGGGCGTCGTGAATGATAAATAACCTTTGAGCTACCAAATATAACACTCCCTCTTAGAGAAAGAGGTACTTTTGGTACCTCCACCAGAATTTGTCTCCAAATCCATCATCCCATATGTTGTCGTAGTTGGTCCCTCTATACTAGAAGCCTTTTCTCCCTCTAAACAGGAAGCTATTGCTCCCACTACACTGGAAGCCTTTGTTGCTACCTGCATTGATCTATGAATTGAATAGATTCCCCTAGGATATTGCAGACTCTCCTAAGAAATCATATATGTTAACTCATGCCAACTGAATTCTCTGAGAGTACTAGAAGAGGACTTAGTCCTCGGTATCAACTCTCTCTCCCTTACAACCTGCCCACTCTCCGACAGAGAATCTGAATCTAGAAATCCACTGGACCCCAACATAGGTCGTGCCAACAACCTGTACAACCTATCATACCTGACACCAAGCAACATTATTGTGTCTAGAGTAGCTCCCTCTCAACATAAAAATACTCGCCCACAGTAGAATTTCACTCCAAATCCATCAACCTCCAAAGCTAACACTGAGAGTAAGTTAATTGTCATCTCTGGAATATACAACACCCCGGAAACCTCCAGAAAACCTCATGGATCTAGTTGGAGTCTAACACATCCAACCCCCTTTATTGCAAGTTGTGAGTTGGTCCCACTATCAAAAACACAGTTTGAGACTATTTCTGAAATACTAAGGAACACTAACCTCATTCTCCTCATATTCCAAGAATATCCATTGTCCACAAGCCACACTTCAATGTCCTCGAACACTAGACAACCACAGCCCACATGACCAGTCATGAGAGAAAATTCCTTCTCATATTTCTCAGCAAAATCAACGATCTTTGTTGATGTTGACACCTCTAGTTCCTGCTTCTTCTTCTTGTTGTTTGGACACTAAATAGCATAGTGGCCAATCTTGTGACATGCAAAGCATCTCACTTTTCCCATGTCCGTATTCTTCTCATTTCTCTTTCCCACAAGAGTAACATCCTTCTCATATGAACCATCCACTGCCTTCTCCTAATACAGATCCTAGATCTCCTCTTGTGTAAATTCATCCCACAATTTTCTCCAGGCAGGGAGCTTCTCTCCCCACCACGAATTTCACGAAAACCTCCCACTCCTTGGTGAATCCTTTGAGAAATATGCACACATACTTTGATTCTGGAATAACTTCTCCAACAGTTGCCAACTCATCCTTCACTTGTGCAAATCAGTTGAGGTAGGAGGCCATATTATCTCCCTTGGCCATCCTAGTACTATGGAGCTTGCCCCGAAGAGCCATTTTCATGTTCTTGTTCTTTGCCTCATACAAATTCTTTAGTGCATCCCACATGTCCTTGAATGTATTCTTCTCATCCAAATGTGGAATAAGGTGGTCTTTGACTCCGCCCAAAATGATTCTCTGAGCCTTAGCTTCCTTCACTTCATGAACATCTAGAGCTATGGGATATGACACGAGTATTGGCACGATGGTGTCCAGAAATGACCACAACTTGTTCTCCTTGATAACACTTGTGATTCTTACCTTCCACTGCAATTAGTTTGAGATCCCCTCCAACCTATCTTCAAACCTAATGCAGGAAGTCATATTTTTCCAACCGAAAACTAACCTTGTTTCCCCTCCTTCCAAGCAAATTCCCCAGCAATTCATTGTTGTTCCAAGTGCCAAAGTATCCACTAAAATTCAAAGCACCAACTCTGATACCATGTAGAAAATATAGCTCATAAATACACTAAGTCATACACAGATTTCAACCTCCTATTAATATTCAACAGTAAAGCATTAAACCCAATATTGAATTGTACTTAATGAGAAGAAACACTAAATGACATGGATCTGAAACTAAAACCAGCAGCGGAATATCAAAGAACAGTACACAAATTTACACATTTGGCACATGAAAATTATGGGCAATGACCCTTGGAAGAAACCACAAGAAAGATGACAGATTTAAGGATATTTCGTTATTAAGCTCCATATAAATACATTGATAGTATAGTAGTCATTTACAGCATGAATATAACAGTTCTTATCTTTGAAAATGTGCTCGTTGTACACCTCAAAAAATGTGTCAAAGACTCTAGAAATTTGTGCCAAGTTTCTGCCTCAAAAACTGCACCAAACTTTTGTCCACTTATAAATTGTATGGGATGTACTTTAGCATTAAATGTCTTTAAAAATGTGCACAATTTTATGTACCAACAGCAAATAAAAGTATAGATTCTAACCCAGCAATTTACCTTGAAATCAGAGCCTCGATTTTAGTGCATACCTCAACTGTGCAGTTTAGAAAATTCATACAATACGACCTTCTTTAGAATTTGTACAGTATGACCCACAACATCATCAAGTCACTTTTGCACTTTAAAAATAAAAGGCTCAACTTTATAAAGTTGCTTTATAAAAACACATTATAAAGTCACTAGGGAGAAAATGTGCTCGGTCACTTCCACATGTTGGGCGTCGCCAATGCAGAAGTACCTCCAAGCTACCAAATCTAAGATTAATTATATGAATGCAATGGGGTCTAAGATCATGATGCACGGTGTTTCCACCTCAACATTTTGGTTACTTGGAAGTTTTCCAATCAAATCTCCCATGATAGCTTAAGTGTCTTCTGAAAGGCCTGGCACAATCCTATGAAAGGCCTGGCACTATCCCTTCTGAATTGCACACCACAATTTTGTAACTACTCAGCTAGCCAACCATTCAAACCTTATCAGATTTGCAGATCTTCAGTCATCCAAGACTTAGCATATATATAGATATTCCATCCTAAAAATAAATTATCTTGAACATGTGGTGAACCTAAATAGAGTTGTGGCTTCCATCTCTCCCTCCCGAAACCTAAAAGTCTCTTTAAATAATGGGTCAGCCTTTACATGGAATTCCTTATATACATGTTGAAAGCAAAGAAAAGTAAAATGTGTTTTAGCTATCCTCTTTCATTGTTTCCATTATAGGGTCATGTATTAAATTTTCTAGCATGAAATTTATGTTTACCCACTCCACAATGAGTTTGGAGTCTCTTAGCAAAGATTTTCCAAAGTGTATTCCAAAATATGATGAGGAAACGAAAATTGTCACCCAATACAATAGTGAGGGGAATACCAAAGCACTACCAAACATAGGAAAATAACAAATATGTCACCTAGTGTGTTGAGGTGGTTTTATTGCAAGGCATAAAAATAGCAATATTGAAGAAACCACATATAAAAACAAATACATAGTGATCATTCATGAAGACTCGTAGGCAAATTGTTGAAAAAATCCATAGAGATCAATTCCCATGGGTGGGAAGGAATGGGAAAAGGTTAAGAAACTTTTTTTGTGATTATTGTCTTACTATCATGATATAAAGGACATCGACGGATAAATGCATCCCCTTGGTGTTGCAAGGTTAGCCAGAAAAAATGGTGCTATAGGTTCCGGAGCATTTTATGTTTTCCAAAATGACCATCATATAATGAACTAGGAGACTTATGCAACAAGACATGGCAATCAACAGCGTGAGGAACACATAAGTGATTGAGATTATAAATCCAATCGTCTCATTTAAGAAAATAATGCAAAAAATAGGTCATATTAACCTCAGTGGCACGCTAAAGTGGGTGGCATATAGGACCAAAAAAGACATATGTTGCATTGAAATATTTCCAAGCTTCGTAACTAGCACAATGGACACTTAAAATCTATGAAACCGTAGGAGGGGGATAGTTGGGCATGTCTACTACATGAATGGTGATGCATTTTGTATTCCTAATGATCAAGTGAAATATAGTTACCAACTTAATGAGAACTATGACCTCGAAACTAGAACTCTAGCCCAAAAAACCCATTTTTTTGGTCAAAAACATCAAAATCAACCCCCAAATCCAAAAATGGCGCTACCGTTGGAACCATTTTTGGAGGGGTGGTTAAAATTGTGACTTGTTTAAAATCATGATCTTGACAACCAAAATCATTGTGGAAAATTAACCCTTGAATGAAAAGTTATGCTTCCAGTTTCACCAATTTTATTTTTGGAGTTAAAATTACAACTTAATTGAAAATGTGGCTCTAACAATTGGTACCAACGCAAATAAAAAAATTTAAATCAGGTCTTAAATTGAAAAGTGGTATTACTTGAAAAATTATTTTATTAATTTACATTAAAAAACAAATAAATTAAAAAAAGACTACGTAAAAAAGTTTTTTAAAGAAAGGAAAAAAAAACACCTTTTAAAAAATTGCATAACAACAATTTTTTTTAAATTAGCCAAAAAAAAAATTAAAACAAGATAAAACTTTTAAAAATTAAAACAAAACCTTTAAACCACAATTAAAAACTAGAAAACTAAATTTCAAAAAAAATACACTAAAAACTGAAATTTCAAAAAAGCAATTGATTGAAAGGTGGAATTATTCCCAAAACTTCCCCCCTCCTTGTTAACCACCCTCGTGCCCACCCAACCCCTCACTTCACCTCCCATTTCCCCCATGTTCCGTTCCCTCCTTCCTCCCTCTCTCCTCCCCCACTCCCCCTCCCCATGCTGCCTACAGACCATGCCAAGAAACAGTGGGTTTCAAACCTATCGCTCTAAGGAACAACATCTCCACATCAAATTGTAGAAACTAAGCCTTCTTCATTGTTGTAACATTCATTCCAAAATCCCTAAATTAGTTCATCCTTTTGTTTTCCCCAAATTTGTTGGTTATACACATTTATTCCATATTCTTGAAAAGCTAACCATGACAATTTATGAATGGAAAGCTTACTATTTAGCTTTCAGATCTAAGATAGGTGAAAAAAATCAATGATCCTTTCTTGATTTTGTTTACTTTATATGGAATTTTTATATGGAGTTTCTTTAATTGTGAATTAACTTAGCATTCATTTTGGTGCAGAAGCACCCATTCACAATATGTAGTGACGATGAATAATAAGATTGAATGTAATCTTAAATGGTATGACAATTATATCTTTAATTAATAAAAAGAGTATAATTACAAATATTATATGCATTGCATATATCATTTTCTTCCAATTAGTTGTCTATAATTGTCAATAGACAGTTTCACTAAATGTGAAATCTATTAAACACTATATATAATGTAATGAAAAAGGTAATAGAAAATAGACAATAAACAATGAGATAAAAATCATCTGGATTAAGAACTAACTTGACACCAAATCAACCTTGAAAAGTCTCCAATGCCATATGTCATCTTACTTTCAAGAATATTTAAATCCAGTTGCTTAGAAAAAACTATTGTGAATTCACCCTTATGAGAAAAGAGACATGAGACATGCAAACATTGAAGGATCTGAAATCTTGTAGTGAGCATGATAGGGTTTCATAGGAAACTATAAATCATGGCTTTACATAATAAATTCAGTATATAAAGAACACGTCACGAACTCGCTCTTTAGAATTGGAAGTGATTCAAATTGCATTTCCAATTTTACTATTATTTTGTAAAAGATAGCATTGATTGTGTATTAGGAAGTTTTAATTAAATTCGTAAGTTATAGGATTAGGAAGTTTTAATTAAATTCGTAAGTTATAGGATTATTTGATTAGGTTGATTTCACATTATTTAGCAAAAGGAAAAAGGATAATGATTGTGTATGGAGAACTTAAAACTAAATTCCTAATAATACCATTTGTGACCGTTTTATCTTTCTTTGTGCGGATTTCATAAACCAACTAAATTCCTGATAATACCATTTGTGACAGTTTTATCTTTCTTTGTATGGATTTCATAAACCACGTAAATAAGTGTATGGTATATATCAAAACCAAATCATTTTGGTCTAGTTATTTTTTCTATAATTAAATCGTGTTATTATCATTTATTTTTTCTATAATTAAATCTTTTTATTGATCCTAAAACATTTGATAATGTTCATGAACACTGTGTATTTCTTTTATTTTTTATTTTTTTCAAAAAAAAAATCACAGTTTTAAAGTTTTGTTGACGTTGATGATAGAGACAATAAGTCTCAGTATTCACCACGAAACCTCTTACATGAAACTCAAAACATTAAACCACTTAAACTAACCCATCTAACTAGTACATGTCTCTTATTATTATCTTAATAAATAAATAAAAATTGATCTTTATCTTATTAAAATTACATGAACTCAAAATTGATTTTAAATATTAAACTTATGTTTTCAGTTTTCATGTCACAAACCTACTGCCCAATCAACATGTACCTCTTACATGAAACTCAAATCACTAAACCACTTAAACTAACCCATGAAACTAGTACATGTCTCTTATTATTATCTTAATAAATAAATAAAAATTGATCTTTATCTTATTAAAATTACATAAACTCAAAATTGATTTTAAATATTAAACTTATGTATTCAGTTTTCGTGTCACAAACCTACTGCCCAATCAACAGGTGGAAGAGGCTCACAACTAATGAATGTTTAAAATCCTAATCATTTCTTAATCTCCTCCCCTTATTTTGGCCACAGGTTGAACTAGCTATATAGTTAGAGTTGCTTAATCATACAGTTCTGGACAGGAGTATTCATGCTGTTCTACAAAAAGCACACAAGGTAGTTGAGATTTGAACAAATGATTTCACATAAGCACACAAGGTAGTTGAGATTTGAACAAATGATTTCACATACTGTGTTTTAGCAGTATACTTTATAGTCAACTAATCTATACCCAAGTGTTTTAGCAGTACACTTTATAGTCAACTAATCTATACCCAATATATAAAGAAGGTAAGTTGAGATTTGAACAGATGACCTCACATACTGAGTGTTTTAGCAGTATACTTTTATATATATAAAGATAAAGTATACTTTTATATATATAAAGATAAAGATTGAACAAATATTTTAAACGTTTTATTTAAATAAGGTTTCTTAAGGAAATCTTTTTAAATAAGTTCCCCAATTAAGGAATTAATCTCCTCTGTAAACGTTTTATTTAAATAGGGTTCCTTAAGTAAATCTTTTTAAATAAGCTCCCCAATTAAGGAATTAATCTCCTCTGTAAGCATAGGACAAGAATATGTAGCCAATCTAATCATGAAAGAGTGCTAAAATGGTAAAAGTAAGCAATTAAATGCATTCAGTGTGTTGATGCAGGAGCATCCACATCTTGATCAAGCGAGCCAGCGCGTGGAGGCAAAGGAACAGCTGGACAGCGCCAGCATTCAAATTTTGAAACATTGTAATATGGTTGCGCCAAACATTAATACATTGATGTGATGAAGTGCACTTGTACATTGTAACGGACCTTGAGCAGATAAGCTCTCGTCCTTAGGTAGCTGAGGCATTTATCAGATTTAAATGCAAGTAGATAGAATAATTAACTGTAGATTAGACAGTTTACTTTCGAGAGG
>SNQJ01S0148076.1:7708-21702 GCA_010110895.2 Picea sitchensis
TTGATGAGTCATAGTTGAGGAGTAGTTGATACATGATTGGTACATACTTGGTACATGGTTGGAGGCACTTGTTAGTAGTATTTTTGACACATGGTTTATGGATGATGTAACATACTTGTATTGGTATATTATTAGAAGCACATATTGATCTTGGTGATGATTATGAGTTGTTGTGTTATGATTGGTTGATGCACATCTTTGAGAGTTGTCTTGGTGATTGATATTGGTGAGTAGATCTGAATTGGTTGATAAGATTGATGAGACAGGTTGTTGTGATAGGTTGTTGTGATAGGTTATTCGTATAGGTTTGGTGCATGGTTGATGCACTTGTTCATAGTACAAGTTGAGGTACAGGTTGGTGCATGGTTAATGCACTTGTTTATGGTACATGTTAATTACAGGTTGTTTGGTACAGGTTGGTGCATGGTTGATGCACTTGTTTATGGTATAGGTTGATTATAGGTTGAGGTACAGGTTGATGCATGGTTCAAGTTATTGGTACAAGTTTTTTGGTGCAGGTTGATTGTTACAGGTTTACAACAGTATATCTCACAGTGATAGTGTGACAATGGTTCCATCATTCTACTTTAGGGTGGTTGGATGGGGTGAGGACAAGTGGTTGTAGCCACCTTCCAGTTGTAGTTGGAGAACATAGGGGGTTGTAGCCTCCTTTTGGTTGTAGCCAGAGAATTGGGGATTTGGAGCTTCCCTCAGGTTGTAGCCTGAGAAACTAGGGGGTTGGAGCCTCCTTCCAGTTGCAGCTGGAAAACAAAGGAAGTTGGTGCTTCCAATGAATGTAATTCTTAAAGACTTATAAGAAAAAACATTTCGTGGTTTTCCCCCGCTTTGGGTTTCCATGTAAAACACTAGTGTATTGTGTATGTGTGTGATTGCTCATTTGTTCATTGTTTATTTACTCTGAAACTATTGGATGATAATTCTACATTGATATAACACTTGCATTTTATGGTGAAAAAGGATTAAATTTCTCTATTATTGATTCACCCCCCCTCTCAGTAATCCAACAATGTATGCATGTGCAATTGAACAATTGTTCATTGAATTTTGAGGATCATGATTCATGATCGAGTTTAGATGTGTAATATATTCCAGTAGTCCCAAAATGATGCAAGATCTTATGAGGAGAAAGATATCGCCGAAAGATGTTTGATGAAAATGGACAACTACTTTACACTACCAATTGTAACATGCCATCTTCTAGCAACCAACCTGGGTTAACGATATTACACCATGAATTTGATCTCTTTTATGACACCCCTTGGGGTATAAGAAACATATGATTGAGTAATTGTATTTTTGGATTTTCAATGGAACTAATGTAAATGTATTGAAAAATTCAACATTTTGTTTTATAAAGTGGTTGATTGCATGTTTATTATTGGGAAACAAATATCCATGTTTCTAATAAATGTTTGGTATAATGTTTGAACATACTAAATGCATTGTATTACTAATATTATTGATTTAATGTTTAATTTTTTTACAATCAGGATTCTGACAATGAACAACCTATCTACCATCTACCATTACACCCCACTACGATGTCAAGTCACGAGCTTGCTATTAAATGAGCATAGCTCGGAGACGAAACATATTGAGCATGGTTGAATCAACCACCTATTCAATTCTCACTACTTCCCAAGTCACCAATTCAAAACCTCTACAGTAACACTAGTTCTTCACATGTTGGGGATGAAGGAAATGATATAGAGGTCGATATGGATGATTTCTTATGGGACACCCAAGTCATGGAGGGAATGTTATTACATGCATTCCATCAAAATGAACTAGGGGATGACGTTGATGTTGTCGATACCTTCTTCGAAAGCTTGAAATCTGCTTCCATCACTCCTCTCTTTGGTCAACAGGGGTCAAGGCCTACCCGGCTAGGGGCAACAATGTTACTGTACACATTGAAAGCAATGTATGGTATGTCAGACATGTGTTTCTTAGCACTTTTGAGGTAACTAAGCATTAAGTCCCCTAATTTTTTAAGGAATCTTTTCACACAATGAAGGAAAAAATGGATGATTTTATGCATGCTTAATGTCAATGTACATTTCAATTGCCCACTAATTGCAGCTTACTCAAAGATAAGGTACTTCTGAGAGATAATTTATTGCCCAATAGTTTGCAAAGGAAAAAAAATGCTAAAAATGTTGGGTGTTGAGTACATATCATACCACACATGTCTGAATGATTGTATTCTACACATAAATGAATATGTAGACAGATAGATATGTCCAAAATGTGGGCATGACATGTACCATAAATAAAAAACAAGGCTAAGGCACATGGTCCTCCTCATAATATATTGAGGCACATGCCTATAATTCCAAGGATTCAAAGGCTATTTTGTTGCAAACAATTATCCGTATTGCATGGGTGGCATGCCTCACATAGAAGTGAGCTAGGTGTTATGTGAATCCCAACAAATTCAATAGCCATGAAACATATATAGGACACATGGCCTAATAAATTTAAGGATGAAGTACGAAGCCTAAAATTGAGCATGGCCATGGATGGAGTTATCTCATATTCTCTCTAAAACACCAACTATTACATTTGGTCAGTGGTAGTGATCAATAACGATATCCCCCTATGGTTTTCCACGAAGAATGAACATCTTATGTTAGCTCTTATAGTCCCAGGTAGAAGACAAGTGAAGAGAATGGATGTCTACCTCCAACCACTAATCAATGAATTTAAGCAATTATGGGAAGGGATACATGTATAGGATGTATCAAGACCCATGCCAATGGAGAGATATTTTACATTGTATGACATATGTTTTATATGCACACCATGGACATTATAGGTGCATCAATTAAAAAACCTTTGCAAAAACCTCCACTGTAAACAGAGAAGGGATAAATTTTTCGAGGAGGTTCTGTAAAAACCTTTGCTACAAGGTGTTCTCCTTATAGTGAGGTCCATATATTCCCTTTTTAGCATAACCACTTTACTTCTTTTTTAACCTATGTACTATGTTTATGATATTTTATTTTTCCCTTTTAACCTAAGTAATATATTTCCTTTTTAATTTTATTTTTTTTTCACAATTCTGTATTAATTTTGTCTTTTTCATCTATAGGAAAATGTCATATGGTTGATGCCCATAAGCCACTTGCACTTCGACATGGAGACAACTGATTCGATGTTAAAATGTTAATATATAAACATCTTAGTGTCACTAAAACAATGTTATAAATATGGTTAGATTAAAAGATTGTGGTAACAATGTTTGGAATGTTCAATAATTCATTATTCTCACCACAATTATATGACATTTAGAAGCATCCATATATCAATGTTAGTAATATTGTTTTTTGAATCATAGCCAATTCCAAGATAAAAAATCACACAAAAAATAGACCAAAATTAACATCATAATAAATATCAATTTTGAGCATAAATGTAGTAGTGTACACTAAGTTATAGAATCATAACACCTACCTTTTTCTTTTTAAGCCATTTTTCTTTGGCTACTATCATTGTGAAATCTCACATATATAACATGTACACAACTTGCTCTTATCCAATGATTCTTTATCCCTTGATTGACTTCCTTGAGAGTTGGATATGCATGGTTTGGTTTTTGTTCTTAATAGGCATACTAAGAAAAGATTATTTGGTTTTTGTTCTTAATAGGCATACTAAGAAAAGAGTAAAGTGGCAATGCTTTTTCATGGCAAAGTACTTTTCTTAGAAGGATGACTACAAATTCATAAGTTGGACCAGAGACTCCTTTGCTATTTATGGTTGTATTTTTCTGTATTTTTATCCATTAATAATGGATATATCTAAACACATAACTTGCATAATGGAATGAAACTTCTCAAATTTAGGAATGTTTTCACATTTAATAATATTCTAAAGTTACATGAAAATGATAACATGATTGGTCCACACGTAGGGCTACTTATAAGAGATGGGAAGTTTCAATTTTAATATCTAATGACACTTTAAGTTGTCACGACTAAGTGGAAAGCTCAAACATAGAAGTCTATATTTTTCCAAGTGGAATTCTTGACATCCTTTTGCTTCATAAATAAATGGATTCTCTAATTAATCCAAGGGTAACGCTAACCACATGGTCGATCTTGATTTTTATATTGGAAATTTAACAAGAACTTTAGTGCATGGATTCGGATACACTAGAAGAATTAGTAGTTGGAAACGTGGTCATGGTGTATTTCTCGCATTAGAATTGATATAGAATTGATAATTGTTGAAAATAGTGACAATGGGGTAACTCTCACTCTGTTTTAATTTTATTTAGAAGAAAATGTACAAAACAATGTTAAAATAACCTTTTGAGGAATTCATCATACAACACTTGGGCCCATATCCATGCTATAAAAGCTATTGTAAACATTGCCATGTTTATTGTATTTTATCTCTCATTGATGAATAAAATACACTTAGCTAAATATAGTGATTAGGGAAAAAACAAATCATTTAAATGATTTTGTAATTGGCTTCTACATAGCAACAATCACTGCTCTGGTCCTCTTTGGTTGTTCATTTCCCTTAACCTCCCATAAAAAAAAAAAACATAGAAATCATGGACCTCAGCTTAGCATAATTGAGTTGTTTTGAAGCTTCATAGAATATTCGCCAATTTTAAGTGTGTTGGACTATTAGTTGTGACCTAAAATATCCCCTTTGTTGGTTTTGTGTTTCTCTTGTTTGTAGTTTCTATTATGGAAACGTCTTTGAATTTCTACAAATATCCCCTTTATTGGTTCTTGTTGCAAAGGGTATTGGGGAACTAAACAAGAAACCCACTAATGGCATTGGGGTGTTAAAAGAGAATAAAACAAAGTTAAATTTAGAGCAAGGGTACCAAAGGAGAAACCCCGACATCCTTTGCAAAACGTATATATATAATTTTTTACAACTTATCGAGAAAATGAAATTGTGTGTGTGTGTGTGTGTGTGTGTGTGTGTAGGGATCTAAGGCTGATTTTTGGTTCACTGGTATATTTTAGAGCTTTTGGAGCCAAGGGAACTTTAGGTTGAAGAATTTTTCTAGTAAAAACTAGGGTACTAATACCATGTTGGCCATCTTCAACAACTTTGTGGCTAGTGGCCCTAAGGAGCTTAGAATTCCTAGGGGTAGAAGCCCCAATTATCCAAGAAGGATTCTTTAGATTTGTTGAGCTTATTCTTCAATGGATTTCTATAGCCTATTTCTTTGAAAGTTGAGGGCATTGGTGACATGGTGAATTCACATGAAAAGCAAGACTTGCATAGACATGGGTAAGGTAATTTAGTTCTTATATAAATTTATCATATTTCCTATAACCATTACACATATGTTCATTTTTTGCATGTCTTTTGTTGCCAAGGATGAAATATTTTTCCTATTCAAAGGCATGCTAGAGAATAAAGCGAGTTTGAGGCAACTATACAAGCTCTCAAAGTATGTAAATGAGGGTTGACTTATGATCTAAGCCTACAAAACCTTAAGGGATCGTGTACAATACCTTTCTGGCTATGTTGTTGGGCAATTGGAATGAAAAAACTATGCAGCAAATCCTCAAGATGACGGAATTGGTGGTAGTGGTAATGGCGGTGAATTTGGAGGTAGACAATTGGAAGATTACGAGAAATGATATGACTTTGGAGGTCGACAATTGGAGGATTGGTGGTGTATGATAACCATTAGTTTTGGATGACCATTTTTTTTGTAGAATTGTTCCCTTATTACACGCCTTTAGCACAAAAATAGTCAATCCTAATGAATTCGGTCAACCATAATCAACATGTTCAACCATTTTCAACTATAGTAAACCATATTCAAACATAGTCAATGATAGTCAACATGGTCAACCTAGTCAACTATAATCAACTATGATTGGTTAAAACTATGGTCAATAATAGTCAAACATGGTTAACCATGGTCAGGTATAGTAAACTAGTCAACTATAGTGAAATATGGTCAATGATAATAAACCATAGTTCAGTATGGAAACCACATTCAACGAAGGTGAACCAAAGCCAACCACTATCAACATGGTCAACCATAGTCAACTATAGTAAATTATAATAATAAACCGTAGTGAACCATGATCAATCATGGTTAACCACAAATGCCTTTGCTCAACTAATATTAGTGATTCAGATGTATTCGAAGGTGGAAAACTTTATTTGAATATAGATAAACCTAGTCCACCATTATCAACCATAGTAAACCATGGTTACCCACTGTCACCTTTGGTCAACTGATATCAATGACAATCAAATATAATCATCAATGGCAAACTTTAGTCGACCCTAGTCAATCATAGTCAACATGGTTATATATCTCATATATATGTTAATATTATTGATATCTTAATTCACATATCTACTTATTCTCTCCACACCCACCCACAGTCAACTAGCATAACCACATAATGAAAAGTGGTTGATATACAATTACCGATGTTATTATCTACATTTTATAACTAATGGTGTCACATATCAACCACCTTTGATTATGTGGTTGTGTTACTCAATATAATTTCAATTGTTACACATAGTGAATCTAAGTGCATGTCACAAAGTGAGTGAAAGACATATGCCATATATATAGAGAAACATAATAAAATAAAATAAATTTTCATACAGTTTAGTGGTGTAATCTTTTAAGCAATAAAAAATTACACTACTTTTATTTTTTAATTCTATAAATGTTTACTTTTTTAATTTTTAAATGTTTGATATCTAAAAATAAAAATAAATATGAATTTATACAAACACGTATATGAAAAGTTTTATTAAGATAGGCTTTCCATTATTTTCCTACAATTGTGCCTAACCCACCATTTTATATAAAGAGGTTGCAAAAATGAGTTTGATAAATGGTTAAACTTTTGGGATATCCTAGACGATATGATCTTTTCTAATGACAAAAACCATGTTTAATTTGCTATGGAGTGATGAAAATATTAAAGATAAAAGAAATTATTAAAACATCATTAATCTTAAACTTGATCATACATTTACCTTAATAATGTTGCAAGTCTCAAGAAAACCATGATGATATTTAAAATTTGAATTAGCTCACATGAATTGCATTGTGAAAGTGACATATGGACCCTCCCGGAAAATCCTTGGGAAAAAAGAATTTGTAATCAATGCAACTTAGAGGAAATCGAAGACGAAGCTTATTTCCTTCAAAGATTCTCTTTATACAACAATATTAGATGTGCTTACATTGATATCTACAATCACAATTTGGTTCATGAAATCCTAAATGAAGACAATGGAACTAAGTTTGAAGAGTTTATTATGCATCTAAACTCACATCGAAACAACTATCTAAATAAGTAATCTCGGGATTTAATTTCGTAGTCTTTTTGTGCAATCACTCTTTGTTTGGGTCATACAGATCAGGTTGGTCAAAAGGATGCTAGAATATGATATTGTCGTCATCATACTAATTAGGAGTTTAGTTGATCGTTGCATATATTATAAATTTACATTTTATTGGTGGTAAGTTGACATGTGTAATAAACTTCATGACATAGCTGATTGTAAAATAAGAAAGGTTGTCTGCACAACAAAAGTTTGCCCCTCACCCTTAATTCACAATACATATGTAAAACATTATATTTGTGTCTACTTGGATCAAGTTGGTGAAGGTTAATTTCCATTTTTCTTAACAAAGTTTAGGACAAAATAGAGTACGAAAGTAGACAATTGAGAAACAAGACAATCAATAATACATCAAATGCTAACAAAATAGTCAAAGTTTGTTGTTATGATGATCAATGGAGAAATTTACTTTCTTATTATTATTCTTCAAAATAAATTACATCAAGTTATAGGAATTGCATGCATAAGAATTAACAACAATTATCTAAATAGAAATGGAACTTGTGCATGCACTGCATGCTTTATTACAACTCAAAGTAATTAACTAAATCTGGAAACAACTCAATGCAATTAACTAAATGTGGCATTGAAGAAGACAAGATTGGAATTGCTAAATTGAGCATCAAACTAATTCTTCAATCTCCCTCTTGACACTCAATGTTGTGACTCCATCCTTTGCCACAACCTTTTGAAGTTTTCTTTTGACAATCCCATGGTGACCATGTTTACAAACTAATCATTGGATTTATAAAACTTCAAGTCAACCTTATCATCAATGATAAGTTCTATGATAAAGTGATGCCATATATCTATGCTCTTAGTACAATTTTTGTCATAGAAATCATAGAATTGTTGTCACAAAAATGGTAGTGGCCATACTTTGTTCCTACTTCAAATATAAGACTACTTGTCTCAACCAAATTCCTTGACATGTTGATGAAGTTGTTGTGATTTATTCTACCTCTGTTCTTGACAAGAACATTGTTGATTGGTTCTTTGAAGACCGTGAAATAACACCTAATCCAAAACTAAAAGCATACCTTGAAGTGATTTTACAACCATCAATTGAGCCCACAAAGTCACTAATTGTGTGCCCAACCAAACCAAAACATCACATGAGGTGTGTGAAATACAAACATTGTGTGTACTATTCACATACCCCATTGTTCTCTTCATTGCATGGAAATATGTCTCACTTGGACATTGTATAAACCTTGAAAGTAAACACAATGCATACATTTTATTAGGTATAGTGGTGGTGAGATGCATAATACTAGCCACTAACCTTGTATAAATTATAGGGTCAACTTTGTCGCTGCCATCACCCTTAACTAATTCTCTCTTAAGTTCGTAGTTGTGCTAATTGGCTTACAATTTGTCATTTTAAATTTATAAAGTACACTAACTGCATACTTTCCTAGTGAAATAAAATGCCATAATTCAATTAGCTAACCTACATGCCAAGGAAATAATTCATTAAACACAACTCTATCATCTCAACTCACTTTTTTATTGCTTCTTTAAAATATTATATCAACAACTTGCTATTTCTAGTATAGATCAAGTCATCTACGTATAAACACACAATCAACAATTCATTTTTAATGTCAAACTTAACATAGAGAGTTGGCTCACTTGCCCCTCTGTTGAAGTCATTTTTATGACGGTACTCACACACTCTTCTATACTAGGTCCGTGGAGCTTGCTTAAATGCATATAGAGCCTTCTTCAACTTATAAATTGTGTGTTATGCCTTGCAATTCCATACCTTGGTCACTGCTCCACAAAGACCTCACCATCCATAAAGCCATTCAAAAACATTGATTTCACATATAACTAAAGAACTTTCCACTTAAACCAAATTGCTAAAGCCAAAGTAGTCCTTATAGTATCTAATCCTGAAACAACAACAAAAGTTTCATTGTAATCCATCCTAGGTTGTTGTGAGTAAGCCTTTGCTACCAATCTTTCCATGTTCCTTTCAATTAATCCATATGATTTATGCTTTGTTTTGTAGAACCATTTAACTTCTATGACATCCTTTCCTTAAAGGAGGTCAATCAATTCCCATGGTTCAGTTTTTATAGTGAATCAATTTGACATCCATTGCTTCATGCCAACTGTATGCTTCATTGCATCTTCATAATAACTTAGTTCTACTTGAACCTGAGAAACTATAGAAAAATTAACAATATCATCTTTATTGACAGTTTTTTGATTAAAATAATTGAGGTTCTTTACTTTTCTTGGAAAATTTGGACTTGGTGTTCGACTTATAGTTGAACTCGACAAAGAAGTTCTTGAAGGAGAAATTTGAAAACCATGGGAACTTGAGCCGCTACTAGATTTTATGGTAAGAGGAGAGATATCAATGTGTGATGACTCCACTGCCAAAATTGTTAGTTTTTCCTGCATTTCATCTTCTTGCTACTACCACACCCCCCCCATCCATCAAATATTACATCATGACTAAATATCACTTTCTTTGTTACTGGATTATATCTTATAACTCTTTATCTCCTCATTGTAGCCAACAAAGATACACTTTCACTTTTATTATTAATTTTTTGTTGCTTCTCCTTGGGAACATGAGAATAAGCAATGCATCCAAACACCTTAAGATGAGCCACACTTGGCTTTCTTCCGCTCCAAGCCTCTTATGGCATCATCCCCTTCACAATTTTCATAGGACACTTGTTCAACAAGTAAACTAAAGTAGCGACATCTTTTTCCCAAAAAGTGTTTGGAAGGCCCCTGGCCTTATCATATATTGTGTCATTTCAACTATTTTTTGTTTTTACGTTCGTCCACCCCATTTTGTTGAGGGGTTGCAGTTTGCTACCTATTTATTCCATTCTTGTTGCAAAAATCTTGGAATTCATTGGAGGTAAATTCCCCCCCTCTATATATGCAACACCTTCAAAAAACAATCACTGTGTTTCAGTGCCATAGTCTTAAATTAGTTTAAAAAGTTGAAAGCTTTTGATTTCTCTTTAAGAAAAAATACCTATGTTCTTCTACTAAAATCAACAATAAAGGTAATGAAATACCTAGACTTAGCAATAGAATGTGTTTAAATTGGCCCACATATACTTGCATGCACAAGGTCAAGAGGTGCCTTGGCCCTCCATGATCTTCCTACGGGGAAAGAGCCTCTGTGTCATTTTCTAAGAATGAAACCTTCACAAACTTGATCCTTTTGCTCCATTATCAACAACCCATTCACAAGCTTATGTTTCTTGTAAAGTAAATGTAAACCATGAAAACTTAAATGCCCATCCTCATATGCCATAACCAAAACTCATCATCTAGGACAACTTCCAAAACTTGAGGAATTCCACTTGCAAGCTTTAGAGAAAAGATTCAATTGTCCCTCACCAATACCTCTACAATAACTTTATCACTACCAACTTTATCGCAAATAACACACTTCTTGTTCATAAAGACAATTGGATAGTCATTTTCAATTTTTTTTGTCCAACAGTAAGTAAATTATGTTCTAACCCAAGGGCATAATAAACACCACATGATGCCTTTACCCATATTAACACCTTTGTCTTATTTCCAAGCTTTATTTGAGATTTCACATACTCATCCACAAGCTAGAGAATATCTTCTTATTCCTTGTTATATGGTTGCCACGATCACTCAGACTTGTCAATTTCTTCTACAAAATTAGAGCTATTTTGTTCATTTCAAATCTCTTAATTCTACATTCCAACTGTACCTAAGCTTCTTATGGGACTTCTTCCTCTACCCAGACCTTTATTTGATGAAAATTCTCTTCATTGCTAAAATTCTTTGTTTTATATATCATCAATAATGCCCCTATGATGGACCTTCTTCCTCTAAAGATTCTCCTCGAGAGATTGAGGAAATTCTTTTTTCTTTGTATCATTAATGATGCCTTCTGATTGAAATGCATTCAAGAGATATGTGATTTGTTGACATATTAATTCGTTGCACTCCACGAGCTCTTCAATGGAAAGTATTATCCACCACTAAGACTTTGTTTTAATTATCCACCATTAAGAATTTATTTTAATTTTCAAAGTGATTAGTTCAATATCAATAATCAAATATAAGAATAATTGCAATCACAACGGAATCAAAAAGACAAACTTCTTAACACTGTTTCGACCATCTTCTATTTGGAAAGATTTCAATTTTCATAGCATAGCACCTTCCCCTTATTTGTTCCTTGATATGCACTTTGCAAGATATCCCAGGTTTCTTTTGACTTGGTCGCTGCTGCAATTCTCAGTAAAATTGACACATGCATGGCTGCTTATGTATTTTAAGTGGCTTGGTCAGCGGGCAAAGGGCATTTAATGTCCACTAGATCCCATAAACCCCGAGAGCAGAATAGAATCTTCATTTTAATGCTCCAAAATGCATAGTTCTCCCCTTAAACTCTGAGGGATCTGAGGCTGAGTAAGGTTGATGTTATGTTGTTGGTGGACATGACTCCTTTAACTTTGAGCTATTCACCTTCTGAAACTTGTCCAACAGCTAGATCTGCAAACAGGCTTCTTATGAATCTTTTCATTGTATTGCAAACTGCTGGAACAGTGGTTTTTCCTGACAGAAAAATCTACTAACTCCCGCTGCTCAGTAACCTGCTACTCTGATGCCGATTGAAGGTTAATTTCTGCTGTTCTTAACATAGTTTACAGCAAAACAGAGTACAAAAACAGAGGATTGAGAAACAGTACATTCAATAACAGATCAAATCCCTACAGAATAGTCAAGTCTTCTGCTGCAGTAACCATTGGAGAAATCTACTGTTTTTCTTATTATTCTTTACAAAATATTACACCAAGTTATCGAAATGGAGTGCATAGAAATTATCAACAAATTATCTAAAAATGGAAATGGAACTTGCTGCATGCTTTTATTACAAAGCAAAGTAATTCACTCGATCTGTAAACAACTCAATGCAATTAAGTAAATATGCAATTGAAGAAGACAAGATCGGTATTGCTCAATTGAGTATCAAACTTATCCTTCAGTTGGATCGGGGTCGAAGTTAACTGAACTGCAGCCCTACAACATTTCATTGTACTTGTTCCCATGAATCCGAAGCTGCACCAACAATATAAGGGCAAATTAAAATAAAAACAAGCGGTCAAGTTCAATTCAGATTCAATTTTAACAAGGGAGTGATTTCAGTTCTGAGATTTACCTTGGGTGGAAAGCATCCAGTTGCTATCTTGACTGATAGCCCAGAAGAAATAACCCAACAGACGCCTCTCTTTGGCGAACGAAACCTTTGTTGCGACGGAGTCTTGGTTGTCGTAACCAACCCAGATCATGTCTGAGGAGTAGGAGTAGGCCGACACGGTATCCTTGTCGATTACCTCTGTTGCGTTCTTCTGATTTATCAAGTCTCTGATCTCGGAGAAGAACATGACCCCCTTTTCTTTGCTCAGGGTTTGCTTGGGACCGGCAGCCACGGCGGGGGCTCCAATCCCTGTCTCCTCTAGGCTTTTCAGTATCCAGGAACGCCCGTAGAGCGGCATTCCCATGACAATATTGTCGGGGGGAACCCCAGAGTGGAGCCACGATCCAATTCCGAAGCTGGTGCTGATGTTGGAGGACGGGTCATACAGGGCCGCATGAGCTCCGGTTGCGGAGATGTTCCAGGAGCCGTGATAGTCGTAGCACATGACGTTCACCCAGTCCAAATTTCGGGCAATTGAGGTCGCCGGGTACGCCCTCTTCTCACCCCGAAGGAAGAAGTACTGTGCAAAATACACGGCTGCGGTGAGAAGGATCCGAGGACGACCCGAGGCCGTGGCTTCCAAGTCAATCGCATGCCTCCACTCAGCGAACAGAGTGCCTAAGTTCTCCATCTCGACAGCGTCTTTGGGAAATTCCCAATCGAGATCGAGGCCGTGAAAACCGTATTTCCTGGCGAGGGCGATTGCTGAATTTATGAACACCTTGCGGTGGGAGGCGTTGCTGGCCATTAAAGCGAAGGCAGTGGTATTCGATCCCCCGCCGCCGATAGAAAGGAGTGTCTTGAGAGAGGGTTTTTTCATGAGCATAGTTGAGGTGAATTCTTCTGGGTCGTCAGTGGAAGGCACTTCCACCTCGAATGTCTGGTTGTTTAAGTGCGCGAAAGCGTAGAAGGTATGCGTGAAGAGGTCTGTGTTGATGGAGGATGGCGGCAAAATACTGTGTGATGGCCAATAGGCGGCCTTAACTCCACCATTATTGATACTATTATTCAAAGAGGATGAGGAGAAATGGATCAGTGAAGATGTGACGAAGAGCAGAATAATCAGCGGATTTCTGGGGGGTTGAGCCATGGCTCACGGAAATGGAAATCACAGATGGGAGTTACTAGGGCTGCGATTCTGGAGAACAACAATAATCAATGGACAGACCAACTCTATTGATAATGGTGGAAGGCAGGAGGATAATTCCTAATTGAAGATTAGAATCCGAGAAGATCAGATTTTATTTATGTATGGAAAGAAAAGTGATAATAACATTTTATAAAAAGGTACTCTATTTCTTATTTAAAATTTCTTTATTCCTCATTTTAAAGTGTTTTTAGAAGTTTTAGTCTTTGCCAAATTACGGGTACACATAATTTA
>SNQJ01S0148077.1:15491-26529 GCA_010110895.2 Picea sitchensis
AGTGACTGTGCCAAAAGGTTCTTTGTATTTCATGAACTTATAAACTTCATCGAGACTAATCAATGGTCGAGATCTGCAGTGATCCGACGGTTCAGATATCACCGTGATCTTGCATATCGTGATTTCTATGATGAAGGGTCTTGATGCTCCAAGTTGTGATAACTGAGACTCTAAGATGGAGCTTAGAACCACTAGATTCCTTCACGTGACCACCATCAGTGACCACAGGCTGCGCCAAAAGGCGCTTCGTATTTCACGAACTTATAAACTTCATCGATCCTAATCAACGGTCGAGATCTCCGATGATCCAATGGTCCAAATCTCATCGCGATCTCGCATATTGTGATTCCTGTGATGAAGAGTCTTGATGGTCCAATTCACGATCGCTGAGACTCCGAGATGGAGCTTAACACCGCTAGCTTCTTCCTCCATCTTCCCTAGATGTAACCACTGGTTGTGACCACAACCTTATTCGAAAACACATTTCACACTTTTGCGTCTCAGGTATTTTGTCATGCTCTGATATATCGCCATGTGCCTCTCCTGGATCAATGATCTAGATCTTATCATGATTTCTCCACTTCATGAGCCTTCTTCATGCCTGATCAATGGTCCACAATCCTTGGTGATCTGACGGTCCATATATTTTCATGATATCGCATATCGTGAGTTCCCACACCATGCTCCGTTGACTCCTCCAATGTGTAAGTCAGAGAAATTCCAATCTCTTGCCATGTGTCCTATGACTCCAATGGTCAGGATTGTTATCGCAATTTTTCATAACGTAAGTTTGAACCTCTTTCCTTTGGACTTCCTAATCTACGAAATTCCAAAACAAAACTTTTGTCGCGCTTTGATTGTTTTCCTTTTTTTGAGCTTACACTGCTGATATTTCTACGCTATTGATCGTGCTGATCTTCGCCATCTGATCGTGTCGATCTTTTCCATTATATCATGCTGATCTTTTCCATCTGATCGTGCTAATCTTCGCCATCAATGACAAATACACATACTCTGCCTCTGTCTAAAAACAGACCAACAATCTCCCCCTTTGGAATTGATGGTAACCCCTTGAAAAAAACTTGCAACTAAACCACTGTAGCATCTAATATTTGCCATCTAATCGTGCTAATATTTGCAATAAATGACAAATGCACATACTCTGCCTCTGTCTAAAGACAATCCAACACCAAATGTGTGGTACCTTTAGTTTTTTTATGCAACATACACAACCATTGAAATACATGAAATTTTTTAACTGGCCTGCACGACCATCTAACGAAATCCAATGTTGATCCATCTATATGTTTTTCTCGTTAAGGTTATTGTACAACAATTGGAAAGAATGTTGTATGTAGGCTAAGTCATGGCATCGATCATCTCTTATGTAGAAATAATACTCTTTGAGTATAACTCTGTTTTGTTCATTACTATCCAGTCCATGGCTATATGTGATATCTACCATTGCGATGACCTTCTCTGAGTGATAATATTGGATTTGAATCTCATTTTTTGGTTGAAGGGTGTAGTTCTCAACAAAATTAGCCACTGATAACACATTACCAATAAGAAATGTATCTCTTCATATTCTAAAATGCTCATCCTTCCATCAAGCCACATGCATATGATGAACAAAATGTCATGTCTTTTTGATGAAGTCCTTCATGAAGTCACAAAATCGTACTTGGGAAGTAACCAATTGTATATTTTTTCTTTCATTCCCTCTATTAATATCATATGTCACATATTTAAAGCTTTGCAAGGCAACCTCCTTCCTCCCCAATTCATACTCATTGTTTACATGGATGAACTTTCTTATTAATGTAATTCCACTGCACCTGGAGCATGTCCCATCTAAGCATGTTTTTTGATAAAATGTAAAACCCTATGTGCTTGTACACAAGATTCTATGAATAAAGTCTCTAGATGACGACAATGGAAATATAACCGAAAATTCCTGCAAAAGGGTGTTATGAGAAACACTATATATATCTGTGTGTGTGTGTGTGTGTGTGTGTGATAACAATAACCATACTCAATGTGATATCTACAACAACACATGTTGTGAATTGTGTTTATTTGAACATACCAAGGATTTCATTTATGGAAAGTTTTTTGGCCTAAGTTAAGTGCACTATGTACTATTCTAAATCTCTCATACAATTTTGTCTGTGTATTGTCAATAATTCTTTTAATATGGGGTTCATGGTCCCTATATACCCTTCTAAATTTTAGTACATCCTTTTGGTTGGAAGAAGGTCTTGTGTTCTCATGCCAGAAATCCTGAACTAGTCCCTTAACTCCTCCAATTAACTTCATGCCAGAATGAGGTATCCTTCAAGTGAAGGCCCAAGAATATGTTGGGGTACCTGTGTCAAGGATATCTTGTCTATGAGAATAATTTCAAGAGGTGAGACTTTTGTTGTAGAAAACAATGTTTTCTTTTGATATTTATAACAATTGACTTGGACAAGACATCTCAGGATTCATTGTGGTCTTTAGAATGAGACTTTATACCAATTGTTTGAAAAGCATATACAAGGTTTCTAACAATATGATGACTTGTTTCTACACTATTGACTATTTTAATGCCTAAAATTCTCCTAACAAGAGTCAAACTTCTAGATTTTAACAAAGATAAAAATAATTGACATTTAGAAGCATCAGATTTTGGTTCAAAGTATTCTTGAATGATTTTATAAGAGTGATAATGAATATAATGGTTAGTTAAATTACCTTCAAGTGATTCTAGACCACTTTCATCGACCTGAATTCATTTTGGAGTTCTTCGTCATGTAGTTCTCAATCTATATAAGGACAATGAACCTCAATTCTAGAAATCTTGACCTCCTTATTGTGGAGTTAACAATGTTGCAGTTCTTTCCCTTTCAATCACTGATAGATCCACTGTTAGAGGAGAGTGGACATGCAATTGTCTATTTTCTGGAACATTTGACTATCCAACAAAGATACACCACAAGAGTTTCTTCACCACAATTTTGTACACCATTTGCTTCTCTAATTTCATTCATTGTATAATCAGCTCCAAGAAAATCCTCCATCATCTCATCATCCAATTTTTTTTTCTTGATGAGATATGTTTAGATTTCTCTTTAATGAACTCTTGAACTTTGCTTCTTGTGATGGAGGAGAAACAATAGCGGAATCTATTCTACTAGAATTTTGATTTCCCTCTTCTAAAAGCCTACACTTTGACATATATAACTTTACTTTTTATCTTTCTTCTTCTACCTTTTTGATCAATTTATTTTTCTCAAGCACTTTCTTTCTCGAATCCGGTGTTTCCCCATATTTAAAGATAAAAATTGTCTTCCAAACACCCACTGAAAAATTGTCTTTGTATTAATTAATAAGGCACAACGAAGTGGAGAAATTTGTTTTTGTATTACAAAATAAGACACATATAATAATTCCAATTCCAATTCCAATTCTAATTTCACTTTGACAAATTTGTCTTCCAATTCGAAGAAGACACAAGAAGATACAAACAACAATTCCAATTGCACTTGGACAAATTTGTCTTCCAATTCCAATAAGACACAAGAAGATACAAACAACAATTCCAATTGCTATTGGACAAATTTGTCTTCCAATTTCAAGTAGACACAAGAAGATACAAACAACAATTCCAATTTCACTTGGAAAAATTTGTCTTCAAATTCCAAGAAGATACAAGAAGATACAAACAACAATTCCAACTACACTTGAACAACTTTGTCTTTGAATTCCAATAAGACACAAGTAGATACAAAAAACAATTCAAATTTAACTTGACAAAGTTGTCTTCCAAGTTTTCCTACAATGTTGTGGAAATAACACAAAAATCTCTATGACTCTAACAAGAGCACTAAAATAAGTAAAACATGTCTGTGTGGGTTTTTTTTTTTCTGAAGCTGCCACATATTTTTTTTGTCCATGAGATAGATGAGGTGGGGTGTTCTTGGCACCAAAAAATCCCCAACAGGAACACACATGTGTTCTTAGAATGAGTTTACACTAAATCACGTGCACATTATAGGAACATGTGTGTGTTCCTGTTGAGCATAAAGGACCAACAACTACAACTCAATCAAGTCATAGGAGCATGTACACGCTCCTAATGTAACATATACAACATCTGAAATACATCGAACCTTTTTATTAATAAATATGTATAGGGGTATGAGGACAAGTAAGGCCTAAGGGGTTTGGATTGAAAGTGTTTTCAAGGATAGAGAAATAGTTAGAGCACCAAGATGTCGGTGATGTGGGTGCAAGGGTTGTATAAAAGGAATATGCATAATGCACTTAGGTCTCAAGTAAAGAGAGGTTTAAGGATTGAGTATAAGTTATTCCTATGATTATATGGAGTTAGGGGGTTCTATGTACATGGTCTACGTCAATATCTAGGTCAACGTCTAAATCTAGATCTAGCTCTATGTGGTGGTATAGGTCATGGTATACGTCAAGTTCTAGGTCATTGTCTAAATATAGTTCTATCTCTATGTCTTGGATTAGGTCATGGTATAGGTCTATGCCATGATATACATCATGGTCATTGTATACGTCTAGTTTATTCTCCAGGTCTTTATATGTTTAGGTTTAGGTCTAGTTTTTAACATTTCTAGGTCAAGGCCATTTATTTCCTTGCGATGTAGGGAGGAGGGATGAAGACAGAGGAAGAAAGAGAGTGTGAGAGGGGGAGAGGGAAATTAAAATAGAGTGAGGGAGAGGGAGGGGGATGGGGGTAGAGAGTGAGAGAGTGAGAGTATGGGGGGTATATATCATGGTCTATTTCAAGCTCTAGGTCATTGTCTAAATCTATATCTAGCTCTATGTCTTGATCTAGGTCATGGTCTACGTCAAGCTATAGGTCATCGTCTAAATCTAGCTATAGGTCTATGTTGTAGTCTAGGTCATGGTCTAGGTGTATGTTGTGGTATAAATTATGGTCATAGTATAGGTCTAGGTCATGCTATAGGTCTTTCCATGCATAGGTATTTATATGCCTAGGTTTATGTCTAGGTCTTGACAAGTCTAGATCAAGGCCATTTCTTTCCGTGTGATGTATGGAGTGGGGTTGTAGAGAGAGCAAGAAAGAGAGAATGAGAGGGGACGAGAGGAAGAAAAATAGAGTGAGGTACATGTAGAAAAATATTGGGGTTAGAGAGTGAGAGAGTGAGAGGAAGGGGGGTTAGATAGATGAAAAGAGAGAAAGGTGGGGAGAGTGGGGGAGATAAGGGGAGACAAGGACCGAGAGAGAAAGGGTTGTATGCAAGAGGTAAAGATAGAATGGGATAGATATGGATTGTTTGAGAGTGTGATAGGGTGAGAGAGGAAGACCAAGAGGGGCTTTAGAGAGACAGTGAGAGGGAGAGAAAAAACAAGGATAGAGAAAGAGGTGGTAGATGTAGGAGACAAAGAGGGTAGATACATTAGGATGGAGGGACAAATGGGAAGAGAAATGAGGAGATAGGTAGAGAGAGAGGAGGAGGAGACCCGGATGGGGGGAGAGAGAGAGAGGAAGAGACCCGGATGAGGGGAGAGAGAGAGAGGATGGGGGAGGGGAGGGAGGATGGAGGAGGGAGAGAATTATATAGATGGAGAGAGAAAGGTAGGGAGAGAGTTGAAGAGGTAGGATATATGGAGGGATTCAAACATTGATTGTGAATAAATAATATCGAATAAACTATAAGATTATGCTTATATTAAAATAAACAAGAAAAATCAACGTACCATAATCATCATTAAATCATGTGAGATCATTATTAAACCATAGGTGAATGGTCATATCCAAAAAATATCATTATAAAACAATAGGTTTAGGCATATTGCACTTAAGGATTGGGTGTGCATGGGGTTAAGGGTAGAGTATAGGTTATGTGTAGGATTAGATGGAGGTACGGGGGTCTATGCGATGGTATAGGTCTAGTTCATGGTCTAGGTCATGGTCATGTTCATATAGGTACTTGTATAAGTAATCCATTGAAAAAAGAAAAAAAAATTAATGTTCAACTTACATGTGAGGTTACATTTCTCTATTTCAAATATTCATTATTATTTGTGAGACATGCCTCACCTTTAGATGGACAGAGAGAGAGGGGGATAGAACTAGGGGAAAAGAGAAGGAGTTAGAGAGAGAGAGAGAGAGAGAGAGAGAGAGAGATACTAACAACAAGGAGAGAGAAAGTGATACTAAGTGTGAGAGGAAGGGGGGAGATAGAGGGAAGGAGGGATATAGATATATAAATAGAGAAATGGGGAGAGAGTTGAATATATAGGGGGAGGGGGATATAGTGAGACTGAGAATAACAAAAATGAGAGAGAGAAAGAGGTGGTAGATGTAAGAGAGAAAGAGAAGAGAGATAACGGGAGGGATGGGGAGAGATAGAGGGAGGAGGGGGTAGAGAGAAAATGTGTGAGTGTGATAGGGAAAAAATATAAATAAATATATGGGGGGTTGGAAAATGAGTGTTTGAGTGTGTGAAAGGGAGGGAGAGGGAGACAAAGAGAGTGGGTAGAGAGAGAGTGAGAGGAAGGTGGGGAGAGAAAGTGGGGAGGGGTAGATGTATGAAAGAGAGAGCGAAGAGATAGTGAGAGGGAGGGGGAGAGATATAGGGAAGGAGGAGGGGGTGGAGAGAGAGTGAGACTGATTTTGAGAGGAGGGGGGGATATAGAGGTAAGGGAAGGAAGATATATATAAAGAGAGAAATGGGTGGAGACTATAGGAGAGAGAGAAAGAGAGGCGAGATAGTGGTAGTGAGTGGTATAGATAGAGGGAGAAGGGGGGTAGAGAGAGAATGTGTGAGTGTGAGAGGGGGGAACAGAAAGAAAGAGAGGGGGGATGGAAAAGAAGTTTTTGAGTGTGTGTGAGAAGGAGGGAGAGAGAGACAAAGAGAGCGTGTAGAGAGAGAGTGAGAGGAAGGGGGGGAGACAAAGTGGGGATGGGTATATGTATGAGAGAGAGTAAAGAGAGATATTGAGAGGGAGGGGTGAAGAGAGAGGGAAGGAGGAGTGGGCGGAGAGAGAGAGTGATATTGATTATGAGAGGAAGTAGGGAGATAGAGGGAAGGGAGGGTAGAGATATATAAAGAGAGAAATGGGGGGAGAGTAGAGGAGAGAGAAAAAGAGGTGGTAGATGTAGGAGAGAAAGAGAGGAGAGAAAGTGGGAGGGAGGGGGAGAAATAAAGGGAGGAGGGGGAGATAGAGAGAGAATGTGTGAGTGTGAGAGGGGAAGAGGAGCATGAAAGATAGGGGAGTTGGAGAAGGATGGGGTGGAGAGATAGTGAGACATATTGTGAGAGTAAGGGGGGTGATAGAGGAAATAGGTGTAGAGAGATATAAACAACTTAATGGAGGGAAACATGTGTGTGTGAGATAATTTGGGAGGATGAGAGAGGTAGACATAGAGGGGGGGTAGAGAGAGGTAGAGAAAGGATGTAGGTAGAGAATGAGTGTGTTAAAGTGTGGGAGGGAGAGAGAGGAAGAAATAGAGGGGGGATAGAAAATGTGTGTGAGAGAGTGTGGGAGGGAGAAATAGGAAGACATAGAGGGGGGATATAAAGTGTGTTCCCGAGAGTGTGGGAGGGAGAGAGAGGAAGACAAAGAGGGGAGATAGAGATTGAATGTGTTAGAGTATGGGAGGAAGAGAGAGGAAGACAAAGAGGGGAGGTAGAGAGTGAATGTGTTAGAGTGTGGGAGGGAGAGAGAGGAAGACATATAGGGGGGGTATAAAGTGTGTATGTGATGCAGAAGCATCACTCCAGCCAGCCATGTGCTAGCCAGCTAGCCAACTCAGTGTGCATTCAATGGGAAGGAGAGGCGCAACCCTCTCGGTTCAAATTTTGAATTTGATTTCAATGACTTTAATGTTTGTAAGGCCGTTGAGCCATAAAGTCGTGCCTTTGAGAAGGTTGTAGATAAAATATATCTTTTAATGGTTGTAAGGATGAATCTAGATCTGATATGCACTAGACATCCATTAATTGTAAAATTCAATTGTAAATTGAATAGAGTAGGTAGCTTGGAGAGAAGAGCTCGAAGAGCCCCTCATGTAAGAGATATTTGAGATCTCATTTTGAGTAGAAGTAGAGGTAGAGGTAGAAGAGAGTCAGTTAGAGATCTGCATGAGAAGAGAAGATAGAGAAGGAGTCGAGACTCTGTCAAAGTCTAAGATCAAGAACACCTTGTAAAGGAGGCATTTCATATTAATATAAAGAACATATTTTCCTGGATGAGCTTATGTGCATCTTTATGTGTACATGAATGTCTTCACATGTTCTTTATATATGTTATAGATGTATGTTAGGTATGCATTTGTAGGGACAGATAGGTTCTACTATCTGTGGTTTCTTTGATTTTAGGTTTGGGGATCTTTGAGGCTTCATGCAAAGAGGGTGTGACAAAATACTGCGGATTCTAAAGGCCAGTGCAGAGATGCACTTCTGAATTATGCGGGTTCAGACAAAGACGTGCTAGTAGGGTACACCAATTGAAGTCTTAGACTCGGGGGAGAATCCTCAAGGTTTTTGAACACCTTGGAGGTAGGATTGTGCAGAAGAGGGCATAGGACAAACAAAAATTCTGAGGAATTCTATGAGAGCTCTGCCAGGAGGGCATTTGAGCAAGTGCATAGAAGACATAGAGAGAAGACAAAATCACTGAGGGATTCTATGGAAGCTCTGCCAGGAGGGCATTTAGAAAGTGAAGATAGTGCACAGGAGAACTCTGTTTGAGTTCAAAGAGGAAGACAAAACCACTACATGTTTTGTAGAGCTCTACCAGAAGGGCATTTGAGCAAGTGCATAGAGTGCACAAGAGAAGAAATCGATCTTGAGTTCAGTGAGAAGACATAGTTACTGAACACTCTAGAGAACTCTACCAGGAGGGCATTGAGTTGGTGCGGGAGTGCACAGAAAGGAATCTTTTGAGTTTTGGAACAAGAGAAGTGTCAATAATAAGACCTTCATAGGGTTGTTGAATACCCTGTAGGCTCAGCAAGGAGTTGCTTAAGCAAGAGACTACCAAGAGGGCATCAGATTCTCCATTTGAGGGAGAGAAAAGGGTTAAGTCCCTTAAGGGTCTAAGAAACAGAGAATCTTAGGACAAATAACACCTTCTTGTGTGTAGAGACCCTGTAGGAATCACAATGGTCGAGAAACCTTTCAACGTTTCATAGAAGAGAAGCTCAGGAGGGAGATTTATTTCATGCACAGAGTCCTATGAGTATCGTCGAGGCTGAAAGGAGACCCTCTGGAGGGTTTGAGTTCAAGGAAGCTTAGGAGGGAAAGCATCTTAAGAACATAGGTGAGAGCCAAGGATATAGGTTTCGCAAGAGGAATCAAAGGATGAGGCCTTTGATAACTTGAAATCTTCCAAGGAGTAGGAAGAAAAAAAACACAAGCTCAGGAGGGAGCACAGATTCCGTCAGATCAGGCTGAGGATAAGATCTGGACCGTTGGAGTTTTACGTCTAGGAGCAGCAGAAAGTGCACAAGCAGGAGGAATGGACCTGGGCCGTCAGATATGGGCACAAATAACTTATAGCCATCGGATACAAGGAATATGCACGAGGTTTAACCCTTGTATGCAAAGTAGAGGACCCAACAAAATCCCTGAAAGGCTTATTTCAACATCTCGGAGTTCGGGAGACACAGAGGGCAAGAATTGGAGATATTAACCCATGAAATCCCAAGGGAATTAGGACCATCTGTTGGGAGGACACATGGAAGAAATCTGGGAGCCCATCGTGGTTTCAAACATCGAGAGTCTGAGAGGCAAGGGTCGTGAGATAGGAAGTCCCAACTCAAAAGACTCTGAATATATCAGGGTCATCCATATTTGGAGGACATGTGGCATGTTCAGGGGAACTCGGAGGACCAGGGATCAAGATCATCTCATGGATTTGGGTATCGTGAGCTGGAAGGTAGAGGCATTTGCTCTGCAAAATCCTAAGCCTCTATATCACGATGAGATCTGAACCGTTGATCGAGGAAGAAGGAGATCCGTAGGATCTAGAATCTCGATACCTCGCATATTAAAGGTTCAGAGATTGGAGGAATCAGTTTTCGATAGTGGAAGTCGTGAAGAGCTAAGGACTGAGGTTTCGGGTGAACATGTGGCATGTGTGATAGGTGGGTCACATGGTCAATAGGTGGCATAACATCATATGCCAAGGAAAAGGTGGATGCAGGTGACAAGTGGCATACATGCGTCATCGTGGAAGGAGAGAACCCATCACTGATCGTTCATGTCTCGGGGTTTCGCAAAAGAGGAGCATGAAGGTTCGACTCTTCAACTTGCAAAGTTGCGAGCTATGAGTAGGGTCAAATGAGTCAACTCATTGTTGACTTATCGCGTCTTGTGGATTCATGGAGGAGGAGAAAAAAGTCTCAACAACTGAACTTGAGAAATCATGAGTATCAAGAGGTACTAGTTATTATCCCTATCCTACTGTTGTATGTAGAGGGTACCAAGGAGAAGGGCCATACCCATATCGCAATCTCGGGTATCGGAGGTTTGAAGAAGGAGGAGTCGAGGGATTCGACTTGTGAACTCGCAAGATCGCGAGTTTGATAAAGACACTTGTTTTAAGGCATTGCTAGGAGTGTTGTGGTCGCTCAGAGAAAGGGGAAGCTTGTGCCTAGTTCTTGTTCGCACAGGTGGAGTTTTTGAAGGACCTGTGGATCAGGTTCGTTGGGTCTCAAGGAAGGCCGAAAGGACCATTTCGGTTCTGTGGATCTAATAGGAGGTATGATCCTGTAACGAATATTGAATTGAGGGTCAGGGGTCTGCATCAAATTGGTATTAGAGCCTGACTCTGTTTGTATATTGCAGATGGAGGAGGAAGAAGAAAAAAATAGCACTTTGATATACATCAATTGTGCTATCAGAGGTAGCTTGCAGAGACAGGCAGGAGAAGGCAGAGTGTTGGAAAATCTATGGTGATTGTTTGCAGGTAGGCAACAATCAAGGAAAACAGTCAAGAAGATTGTAAGAAGAGGCTGGAAGCACTCAGGATTGTAGAGTGACAATAGCAG
>SNQJ01S0148077.1:36375-55852 GCA_010110895.2 Picea sitchensis
GAATAACGTGATAAGATTTTTTAAAACAATTTCCCTTATAAAATGTCACCCAACACGAAAATTTAAGGTCCAGGTCTAAATTATGGTAGTGGTAAAATTTTATCTTTTAAAATATATATACAAAATAAAAATAAAAACAACATAAATATTAATTATAATCTTCGTTAAATCTTGTAACAAGAAGGGGGTAAGAAATTTAAATGATTCATAAAAATCTATTAGGAAATTTTTTAAAAAGGGAAACAATTGTTTTATTATTTTATGATAATTTAAAATTTGTTAATTAAAAACGAAAAAGGAAAAAAAAAGGGGGAGGTTAATTTCTACATCTGCCAATTTGAGTTATAAATGAAAAGGGGAAAGAGGGAAATCTAAAATATTTAGGAAACTAGGAAAAGAGGGAAACATAAAAGAAAAGGGAAACACAAGGGAAAAGCAGAAAGTCAAACTTAGTAAGGTATCTAGCATTTAAGAGCTCTCTAATTTTAAACTGAACTAGCAAATTAATAATGGGAAAAGTCATTAAAACCTGTAAGGGATTTTGAAGACACCTAGGAGAAATTCTAGGAGTGACTCTAGCTGGGTGAGGGAAATAGGGGTAATTAATTAATTAAAGAAATTAATTTATGGAGGAATGAAGGGGATGGGTGACACTTGTATGGGGAGGATTTTTAGGATTTAATTTGTTAAACATTAAATTAAATGGGATTTTGGGAAGGTAAAGGACTTGGAAACTCTATATAATGGAGGGAGGAGAAGGTTGAAGGATAGCTTATGTTTGCATAACGTTACACTGCAGAAATCTCTACTTGGTTGACTTAGCTTGTGGGAGCTGTGATACCCATCTCGATGAGGAGTGGTAGCTCGGCCTTGCGAGACGAGTTGGGAGCTAGCTGAATCTTTTAATAGTGTGTGTGGACCCTTTGTGGCCCGGGGGGCTAAGGGGGAAGAAGATTACCCCTAACATTCATTGGGAGGTACCGGTGAAGTCTCGTCAATCGGCAAGCGAGAGTTGCAAGGAGCATGCAAGACATCACTTAGAGTGGGTGATCAGGCAATGGTATGATCTCTTCACTTTTGTATGGTATATTGTTGTAGGATTTATTCTTGGATATGCATAATTAATGGAGTAAGTAAACTTATTGTCTAGATTGATGACTGAATTTATTTTAGAGCCTAGATTGATGATTGATTGACTCCCATGGCCTTCGTTTCCCCGCACGTCTTGACCTCCTTTTGGTTTTTGATTGTGACCATTGTGGTGCTTTTGTCTATCATCCCTATCTCATTAGTCCTCGCCTGGGCAGTCCGCCACGAGCTTGATCTACGGTTGTCTCTTCAACGTTAATAGACCTATGGATCTCAACACCCTGCCTTTCTGTGCAAGCATGATGAGTGAAGGACGAACTTGTCAGCTGTCTACCTCCATTGTTGTCCTTGGCTGATTGGATCCTTTTGGTTCTCTTACTATTTTCTTCATTTTGTATTGGTATTCTGGCAATGGAAAACCGAATTGATTCATGTCTGCATATTGGATTGGTATTTTGGCAATGGAAACACGGATTGATTCATGTCTGGATTTTTTATTGGTATTCTGGCAATGGGAAAATGAATTGATTCATGTCTGCATTTTGTATTGGTAATCTGGCAATGGAAACACAGATTGATTCATGTCTTCATTTTGTAATGGTATTCTGGCAATGGAAAAACAAATTGATTCATGTCTGTATTTTGTATTGGTATTTTGGCAATGGAAAAACAAATTGATTCATGTCTGCATTTTGTATGGGTATTTGAGCAATGGAAAAATGAATTGATTCATGTCTGCATTTTGTATTGGTATAACAGGTGAATGAAAACGATTTTATAACTCCTTATTGTTACCATGATTATAATTCCTTTCATTCTACGTTTGTCTTTGAATTATAACTCTGCGTCCTTAGTATTGCCATGGTTCATCACCACGAATTTAATATGAAAATTTTTTATTCCCACTATTTGACTGTCACAGATTTTTAATTACACAGGTTTTCACTAGACTTAACGCCCACGATTTGTTTCTCCTAAACGTTTGTTGAGTGCCTGTTAACACCCATGATTTTTTCTTGAAAACATTGACTGTGTTGTTGTTGCATTCATGCACAAATTTATCCTTTTAAATCATAAATTCACTTGCCAGAATGACCACGGTTTTGGTAAATAAAAATTGACTGTGTGCATGTTGAATTCGCCCACGAATTTAGCCTTTTAAATCATAAATTCACTTGCTAGAATGACCGTGGTTTGGTAAACAAAAATTGGTCGTGTGCATGTTGAATTCGCCCAGCCTTTTTTTTTTCTATTCAATTCATAACTTACTTGCAGTAATGACCACGATTTCACCTTCAAACTGTGACTGCATTTTCCCTTGAGTGATGGACTGTGTTTTCCATTAAGTGATGGAATGTGTTGATGTTGACTGGATTCGTTTGGATTTAATTGTTGAGTTGATGTCGACTAGGCACGATTGGCCACCCTATGGGCACTGCGTTTTTGCTAATTTTGCCAGTTAGTTAAATGCGTTACTATTTCCAGATTCATTGCTATGTAATGGTCACATTAATTGCCTTGATTTTTGCCAGCAAATAAAATTGATAACAATTAGTTAAATGCATTGTTATTTCTAGATTCATTGTTATGCAATGGTCATATTAATTGCTAGAACAATTGCTACAACAATTTAAATGGTCAACAAATTCATTCTTTGGATTAAATGCCACAATGAGTTAAATGTTAACTAACACCTTAAATGTCTTGTTAAGACAAAAGCCATGTAAACTACCGTGTTAATGCACTTTTAATTGTCATGTTAATGGTCATGTAATTACCTTTTTATTTCTATATTAATTGTTAAGTAGCCGCTATGTTAATTTCCTCGCTAAATTGCTCCAGCCCTGCTAATAGTTAGTAGTTTCTTTATAATATTATTAGACAACTAGTATTGTTAGTTCTGTAAATATAACTAGACTACATGCTGAGATRTAATTTTTTATAAGTGTTATAATGATAGCTTTCTACCTTAAGATTGTTAATCTTGTTATTTAAGTTAATGACTAGTTGTAACTTAGACGTGCCCCGTCTAGAATGGCAACTCATGTTAAAAGCGATTGTAATCATTGACTAGAKTAGACTGGGTGGTTGGTTGGGTGAGGATGATGTCATGTATTGGCTTATGACATCCCATGTATTCTTCCTCTGATGTTTTATCGACCAGTTGTTGGGCTATGGGTGTGGTTTTCCTCTCAGTATTCAGTTTCTAGCACGTCATATTATCTAGATTCCTTGGTCCAGATAGGATGTGTTGCACCAAGGTTATTGACGCATCTATCACCTGGGAATGAAATTATTCCTGATGAAAGGATTATGGCATGCCCTGGGGGATAGCGATGAACGAGATCTCGACCGGAGTAGGTGCTTTGTGTGAATGTTGACGAGCGTGCAAGTTTCTCTTTGTGCAAGGGTCGAACCCCTTTAGGCGTTAGGTCTGCGTGCCTTGATGTTATAATATTTGTTCATCTAGACTGTGATGTCGATATGGCGATGTTGTCCCTTATCTTGTAGGCGTTGTCACATTTGCGTCAAAAGTGTAGTCATCCTCCTTGTTTTTGAGCATGTTTTTCCAGTTGTCTTGAGCTGGTGTGTGGTGTCATAGTAACCTGTTGCCTAGACTGCGTGCTAGCGTTCCTCGTTAGTGGTGTGATTAAAATGTTGTCATCGTCGCCTTCTTAACTCTTAATTCCCAATAAAAAATAAAAAATAAAAAATAGAAATAAATAAATAAATTGTTTCACTTGTTGTCATAAAGATGGGGATGTTACATATGGTATTAGAGCAGGTTCAACCCGTGACTTGGGATTGCTACAGATTTCGTTGATGTGATTTTATTATGATGTTGCTAACTAAGTTGACTTGTATTTGTGCAGGTAATCATGGTTAGAGGACATCGTGGAGGCAGATGAAGGGGTGCTAGGGGAGGAGGCGTGACACCTCCGAGAGAATCCACGCCTGAGGGGTCTAACCCCTAGGTAGATGAACAAGTTATCAGGCAGGAGAAGATAGTAGTTATTGATGTGGTTGGAATGATGAGATCTTTTTAGTACATGTTTGAGGCACAGATAAACAGTTTGGACAGAGATGAGGCCAGGGCACCGGCACCCCCTAAGGGTCCACCATGTGCTCTGGTCAGTACTAGTAGCATTCACAGTGAACTCAAGAAGGTCAAATTTCCTGAGCTCTTTGGTTCCCCGGACGACACAGTTGCTGAGGCATGGTTGGATAATATGGCGATGTTCTTTGCACTTTTTTATTATACCTCCAACATGAAGGTCCGCATGGTGGTATTCAACTAAAAGGAAGCACTCTTCTATGGTGGAAGATGCTCCTAACGTAGCTGAACATGGCCGTCGAAGATGTGTCATGGGAACTATTCGAGGAATGGTTCCAAGAGAGATACCTATCAGAGGAATTCATTGAGCATCAACTCACCGAGTTCAATGCCTTACGACAGGGTGGTTGTACAGTGCCCAAGTATGAGGCCTGTTTTATGGAGTTGCTTCGATATGCTCCACATCTTAACACTAAGAAAATCAAGTTCAAAAGGTTCGTGTTCAGCCTTAATGACAACATACGTGCAAAGGTTAGGATTCAGATGCCTCAAACCTTGCATGATGTCATCCAGAAGGCCCTCATAGCAGAGGAGGAGTTTATCAGTGGGAGTCAGAGCAGGACTCCAACAAAACCGACAAGGCAGGTGTCATCTAGTGCGTAGCAGCACCAGACACCAGCCAGACATATGCCCAGATATTGTGGCTTACAGAGAGGACCCACATTCACTACACCTCTATGACCGATGCCTCATCAGTGGACATGTTATCAGGTACCACAACATCAGCAACATTTTAGGCCTGTTCAATAGAATAGATCAGGATTCCAGGCCAATGGGTCATCATCTTCTACTTCGAGTACCAGGGCTATTGGACCAAAGAAGGGGTGTTGGACGTGTGGGGAACCACACTACCAGTGCGATTTCCCTGTGGAGAGGACTAGAGAATTTGGATCATCTAGACACACTACCGTGGGAGATTTGGGCAAGGCCCATCGGATTCATGCAGTGGTGAATAACTGCCAGGCAGAGCATCAGTCGACTGTTCTCGAGATGACAGGTATTGTTGCTGACTAGAGCCTTTGTATTTTGATAGATCTCGGTGCTACCGAGCGTTTCATTTCTCATGTAGTGCTAAAAAGGACTAAGCTAAAGGTAGTCTAACAAGATGAGTTTAGATTCGTAGAGTTAGACTTAGGAGCTAAACAAAAGGTTGGAGGAAAGGTTATGGGCTGTATCCTTAACTTGGGAGAGTTTGTCACCAGGGCCAACCTATACATCACGATCTTAGGATATTATGACGTCGTGATTGGTATGGACTGGTTGGAATCGCATGAGGCAATATGTTGGGTATGTGTTATATTCTTTGCATGTGTGTGTGTGGACACATCAGGTTCGACAACTGCGTTAACGAATTTTGCTATTTTTTGTGGATTTGTAAATTAATACCGGATTAATGGATTATGATTTTAGTATCTACGGAATACCTGAAAACATTGTATATATTGTATGATGAATGGTGAAATTCGAATATAATGAATATAAGAAAGGTTTTCCTAGTTGAGGGTTTTCGGTATAAAATCTCTGTGTACTTTGTGTATGAGCCATTGATTAATTTATGTCTTGCTTAAGAATCTATATGCATTGCTTTACTTTGCAGGTTTAAAACTTACACGATACTCAACTACAAGATGAAATGGTTGAGCTGGTTGATGATGAAGGATAGAGACGAGTGATTGTATGTCGAAACTAGGGAGTTTCCCTGAGGTTCATCTCTTCCTTGCAGCTTCGGAAGATCATGCGCAAGGGATGTAATATTTATGCGATCCTTGCATTAAATGAGAAGGGAGTAGTGGAAGGTATAGAACACCTTCCTGTGGTGAGAGAGTTTGCAGACATCTTTTCGGAGGAGTTACCTAGGATGCCTCTGGAGAGGGAATTTTATTTTACTATAGACCTAAAACTGGGGACTGAACCGATAGTGAAAACTCCTTATCGGATGTCAACCTTAGAGTTACAGGGGTTGAGAATGAAACTGAAGGAATTATTAGACCTGGGACTGTAACGCACAAGTGTGTCACCGTGGGGTGGACCTATTATTTTTATATGAAATAAGGATGGGTCGTGCAGACTCTGCATTGACTACCATCAATTGAACAAGGCCATGATCAAGAATCAATATTCGTTGCCGAGGATTGATGATCTGCTAGATCAGATGAAGGGTCCAACTTTGTTCTCAAAGATTGATTTGCGATCAGGGTATCACCAGTTATGGATCAAGGAGGGTGATGTCCCTAAGACCRCCTTTAAGATGAGGTTTGGACATTACGAGTTTACTGTTTTACTGTTTGGACTGACAAATGCCCGAGGGGTATTTATGAGTTTGATGAACGGGGTGTTACGCGAGTAATTGGACAAGTTCTTCCAAGTATTCATTGAAGATATTTTGATTTACTCTCGGATGACGAAGGAGCATGAAAAGCAGTTAAGATTGGTACTACAGTGTTTGCGAGAGCACAAATTGTATGGGAAGTTGTCCAAATGTTCATTTTATCAATCGAAGATTCATTACTTAGGGCATGTCATCTCTGGTGAATGTATCATCGTGGATCAAGCCAAGGTTGAGGCTATTATCGAATGTTCTGTGCCGACGAATGTCCCAGAAGTGCGTAGCTTAATGGGTTTTGTAGGATACTATAAAAGGTTTGTCGAGTGATTTTCGAAGATAGAAAATCTGATCACGGAATTGCAGAAGAAAAACAAGAAGTTTATTTGGATGGAGAAATGCATGGAATCATTTCGGAGGCTCAAAGAGTTGTGGACAACAACACCGATACTAAAGGTCCCTGACATGGATGTGTACTTCCTGGTATGCACTGATGCTTCCAAGGAAGGCTTAGGTAGAGTCTTGATGCAAGACAATAGAGTGATTGCTTACATCTCAAAGAAACTGAGAAGGCATGAGGAGAACTACACGATGCATGACTTGGATTTGTTCGCCATAGTTTATGCCTTGAAGGTTTGGAGACACTACATTTTTGGATGAAATTTTGAACTGAAAGTGAAACACTATGAACTACAACACATATTTATGCAAAGCGACCTAAATGCGCAACAACAATGTTGGTCAGAATTTCTTAGCAAGTACGACTTCGAGATTACTTACATAAAAGGAACAATGAACCAAGTGGTAGATGAATTGAGTTAGAGACCACACATCTTTTCGGTCCTGCCTCTTCAAATGAATCTACATGAAAATATTCTAACTTTATAGAATGATGATGATTGGTACAAAGATGTCAATGGTTTTATCATATATAACACAATGATGGTACCAATATTTGAAGGATTTTTGTTTGATAGTGATGGTTTATTGAGGTTTAAAAATCAGATTAATGTACTGCTGAACGATGAGTTGAGGATATTGATCCTAAGTGAGGCTCATAGAGAAGTTTACATGGCTCACCTTGGAGTCAGGAAGATGAGGGCAGACCTTAAACCCTTATTCTTCTGGAAGGGAATGAAGGAAGATATAGTCAACTATGTGGCCCGATGTCTAGAATGTTATCAAGTGAAGGTTGAACATAGACATCCGGTAGGATTACTACAATCACACGCTATTTCGAAATCAAAATGGGAGGTTATTTCGATGGATTTTATTGTTGAATTGCCACTGATGGAAAGGAGACATGACTCGATTTTCGTAGTAGACACTTTGACAAAGAATTCTCACTTTATTCTTGTGCATATGACGTATCAGGCACCTGACATAGATATAATTTTCATCAATGAGATTGTGAGGCTGCATGGCGTTCTTAAGAGGATTATATCCGATTGAGGTTTAGTGTTTATTGGACGATTTTGGATGAGTTTCCAAGAGGCCTTGGGAACCCAACTTAACTTCAGTACTGTGTACCACCCGAAGACTGACGAGAAGACCGAACGAATGAACCAGACCTTGGAGGACATGTTGCTCATGTATGTGACTGACCAACAAAAGTGTTGGGAAGAATTATTACCATTGGTGGAATTCTCTTATAACAACAGTTACGAAGGCACCATTAAGATGGCACCTTTTGAGTTTCTTTATGGAAGACTGTGTCAGATGCCCTTGAGTTGGGATTGACTTGAGGATAGGGTCATGGTGGGACTAGAAGTGATACAAGAAATGGAAGAGAAAATGCAAACAATAAGACAAAGGATTAAAGAAGTGCAGAATCGACAGAAGTGATATGCCAATGTGCACCATGTCGACCATAGTTATGAGGTTTCCGATCAAGTCTTCTTGCAGGTTAGACCGTATAAGAGTTCGATCAAGTTTGGAAAGGGAACTAAACTCTCTCCTAGGTTCGTGGGACCTTTCAAGATTTTGGAGAGAAAGGGGCCCGTGGCCTATCGACTAGCTTTGCCTGATTCCTTGAGTCGTATGCATGATATTTTTCATGTATCTGTTTTGAGACATTATATTAGTGATCCTACACATTTTATTGGCATGAGTTCATTGCAAGTGTCAGATGAGGGGGCACTCATGGCTGAGCTGATCTCCATATTTGATCATCGCATTCGATAGCTACAACGTCGAATGGTAGAGGAGGTCAAGGTCTAGTGGGACAGCTATAGTCCACACTCGGCAACCCGGGAGGATGCATATGATATGCGCCAACAACTTCCATTTTTCATTAATAGATCGACTTATGGTACTGTGATACACTTTATTTCGACATTTATACTATGAAACTTCGGGACGAAATTTAGACCAAGAGGGGGTGTATGTAACATCCCACTCTTGCACATTGAGCGAACTTATTCTTTGAGGACACTTGCTCGCAAGTGATCTCGATTTTATGCTATTAAAACATTGATTTTGATTATGAGGCATTATAGGTTGGTGACATGTTGTTTCACTGCATTGAAATAGATGGGTGGTATTGACTCGGTTTTACTATGTGTACAGGATTTTGGACCTTGAGGATGCAGAGGCATCGATGGAACCCCTTGGACTTTGGATCGAGTCGGGGAGTGTACCATTAGGGTTTGATTGTTTTATTGTGATATTAGTACATCTGATTAGATGATATGATTATGGATATATTTATGACATGATTCGTTAATGATACAAGCTGATGATAGATTGTCGACCAGACTCACATGTGGAGTAGAAGGGTCACGCATGACCACCAGAGAGACTAAGAGAGAGGTGTGGACAACATCCCTGCCACAACCTACTAGCACTCATGTCATGGCTCGAACTATAGGTTAACGATTACCTACTTCAAGAGGACCTGCGATGTCGTGATGGAAGACTATGACAGTTGCTCATGATGATTTTAAGGGGCACACAATAAGGTGGGGGCCTTATTCTTTAGAGGCCCTTATTCTCCCACAAGTTCACTTGGTGGAGTATTGACTCCAGGGTTTTTTTATGTCTACCAAGTCAGTCAAGAGGTGAGTGGAACCCTTGGAGCACGTGGTGCATCCTGAAGGGCACGTCGCACAAGAAAAATGGAAAGAGGTGAGTGGCACCCTTGGAGCACTTGGTGCATCCTAAAGGGCACGTCATGTAAGGAAACAGATGACGCGAGTGGCACCCTTGATTTTGATTATGAGGCGTTATGGGTTGGTGACATGTTGTTTCACTGCATTTAAATAGACAGGTGGCATGTATTGACTCCAGGGGTGTTTTATGTCTACCAAGTCAGTCAAGAGGTGAGTGGCACCCTTGGAGCACGTGGTGCGTCCTGAAGGGCACGTCGCGGAAGAAAAATGGAAAGAGGTGAGTGGCACCGTTGGAGCACCTAGTGCATCCTGAAGGGCACGTCACATTGTTAAGGATAAATGAATGAACCTAGATGGCCTTAGGATGAATAACGTGATAAGAATTTTTAAAACAATTTCCCTAATAAAATGTCGCCCAACACGAAAATTTAAGGTCTAGGTTTAAATTGTGCTAGTGGTAAAATTTTATCTTTTAATATATATATATATATATACAAAATAAAAATAAAAACAACATAAATAATAATTATAATCTTCATTAAATATTGCAACGAGAAGGGGGTAAGCAATTTAAATGATTCATAAAAATCTATTAGGAAAAAATTTAAAAAGGGAAATAATTGTTTTATTATTTTATGATAATTTAAAATTTATTAATTAAAAAGGAAAAGGGAAAAAAAAGGGGGTTAATTTATACACTTGCCAATTTGAGTTCTAAATGAAAAGGGGAAAGAGGGAAATCTAAAAAATTTAGGAAACTAGGAAATGAGGGAAACATAAAAGGAAAATGGAAACACAAGGGAAAAGCAGAAAGTCAAACTTAGTAAGGTATCTAGCAGTTAAGAGCGTTCTAATTTTAAACCGAACTAGCAAATTAATAATGGGGAAAGTCATTAAAACCTGTAAAGGATTTTGGAGACACCTTGGAGCGATTCTAGGAGTGACTCTAGGTGTGTGAGCGAAATAGGGGTAATTAATTAATTAAAGAAATTAATTTATGGAGGAATGAAGGGGATGAGTGACACTTGTACGAGGAGGATTTTTAGGATTTAATTTGTTAAACATTAAATTAAATGGGATTTTGGGAAGGTAAAGGACTTAGAAACTCTATATAATGGAGGGAGGAGAAGGATGAAAGATCTCTTCTATTCACGTAATGTTACACTGCAAAAATCTCTACTTGACTAACTTAGCTTGCGGGAGTTAGGATACCCATCTCGGTGAGGAGTGGTAGCTCGACCTTGTGAGGTGAGTTGGGAGCTAGTTGAATCTTTGAATAGTGTGTGTGGCCCCTTTAAGGCTTGGGGGGCTAAGGGAGAAAAAGAGTACCCCTAGCATTGGTTGGGAGGTATTGATGAAGTCTCTCCAGTCGGCAAGCGGGAGTTGCATGGAGCACGCGGGACATCACTCAGAGCAGGTGATCAGGCAACAATACACTCTCTTCATTTTTGTATGGTAGATTATTGTAGGATTTATGCTTGGATATGCATGTTTAATGGAGTAAGTATACCGATTGTCTAGATTGATGACTGAATTTATTTCATAGCCTAGATCGATGATTGATTGACTCCCATGGCCTTCGTTTCCCCGCATGTCTTGACCTCCTCGTGGTGTTTGATTATGACCATTGTGGTGGTTTTTCCTATCATCTCTATTTCATCATTCCTTGCTTGGGCAGTCGGCTAGGAGCCTGATATACGATCGTCGCTTCAGCATTAATAGACCTATGGATCTCAACGCCCTGCCTTTCTATGTGAGGATGATGAACAAAGGACGAACCTATCATCCGTGTACCTCCATTGTTGTCCTTGGCTGACTGGATCCTTTCGGTTCTCTTACTATTGTCTGCATTTTGAATTGGTATTTTGGCAATCGAAAAATGAATTGATTCATGTCTGCATTTTGTATTGGTATTCTGGCAATGGAAACATGGATTGATTCATTTCTTCATTTTTTATTGGTATTCTGGCAATGGAAAAATGAATTGATTCATGTCTGCATTTTGTATTGGTAATCTGGAAATGGAAACACAGATTTATTCATGTCTTCATTTTGTATTGGTATTATGGCAATGGAAAAACCAATTGATTCATATCTATATTTTGTATTGGTATTCTGGCAATGGAAAAACAAATTGATTCATGTCTGCATTTTGTATGGGTATTTGGGCAATGGAAAAATGAATTGATTCATGTCTGCATTTTGAATTGATGTACCAGGCGAATGAAAATGATTTTATAACTCCTTGTTGTTACCACGATTATAATTCTTTGCATTCTACATTTGGATTTGAATTATAACTCGACGTCCCTACTATTGCCACGATTCATCACCACTAATTTAATACATAGACTTTTTATTCCCACTATTGGACTATCATGGATTTTTAATTACACAGGTTTTCACTAGACTTAATGCCCACGATTTGTTGGTCCCAACCATTTGTTGAGTGGCTGTTAACGCGCATGATTTTTTATTGAAAATGTTGATTGCGGTGCTGTTGAATTCGCCCATGAATTTAGCCTTTTAAATGATAAATTCACTTGCCAGAATGACCATGGTTTTGGTAAATAAAAATTGGTTGTGTGCATGTTGAATTCGCCCACGAGTTTAGCCTTTTAAATCATAAATTCACTTGCTGGAATGACCACGGTTTGGTAAAAAAAAATTGAGTGTGTGCATGTTGAATTCGCCCACCCTTTTTTTTTCTATTCAATTCATAACTTACTTGCAGTAATGACCACAGTTTCGCCTTCAAACTGTGACTGTGTTTTTCCTTGAGCGATGGACTATGTTTTCCATTGAGTAATGGACTGCGTTGATTTTGATTGGATTCATTTTCCTTTAATTGTTGAGTTATTGTCATCTAGGAACAATCGGCCACCATGTGGGCACTACAGTTTTGCTAATTTTGCCAGTTAGTTAAATGTCTTACTATTGCCAGATTCATTGCTATGTAATGGTCACATTAATTGCCTTGATTTTTTCCAGCAAATAAAATGGATAACAGYTAGTTAAATGCCTTATTATTTCTATATTCATTGTTATGTAATGGTCATATTAATTGCTAGAACAATTGCTACAACAATGTAAATGGCCAGCAAATTCATTCTTTGGATTAAATGCCACAACAAGTTAAATGCTAACTAACACCTTAAATTCCTTGTTAAGAAAAAAGTCATGTAAACTACCATGTTAATGGACTTTTAATTGTCATGTTAATGGTCATGTAATTGCCTTGTTATTTCTATATTAATTGTTAAGTAGCCACTATGTTAATTTCCTCGCTAAATTGCTCCAGCCCTGTTAATAGTTAGTAGTTTCCTTCTAATATTATTAGACAGCTAGTATTGTTAGTTCTGTCAATATAACCATACTACATGCTAAGATATAATTTTTCATAAGTGTTATAATGATAGATTTCTACCTTAAGATTGTTAATGTTTTTATTTAAGTTAATGACTAGTTGTAACTTAGACATCCCCCATCTAGAATGACAACTCATGTTAAAAGTGATTGTAATCATTGACTAGATTAGGCTGGGTGGTTGGTTGGGTGAGGATGGTGTCATGTATTGGCTTACGACATCCCATGCATTCATCCTCTGATCTTTCTTCAACCAATTGTTGGGGTATGGGTGTGGTTTTCCTCTCAGTATTCGGTTTCTAGCACGCCATATTATCTACATTCCTTGCTCCAGATAGGATGTGTTTTGCCAAGGTTATTTATGCATCTATCACATGGGAATGACATGATACCTAATGAGGGGATCATGAAATGCCCTGGGGAATAGTGACGAACGAGATCTCGGTCAGAGTAGGTGATTTGTGTGAGTGTTGACGAGCATGCAAGTTTCTCTTTGTGCAAGGGTTGAATGCCTTCAAGTGTTAAGTTTGCATGCCTTCAGGTTATAGTCTTTGCTCGTCTAGGTCGTGATGTCAAGATGGGGATGTTTTCCCTTAGCTTGTATTCATGTTTGTGTTTGCATCAGAAGGGTAGTCATCCTCCTTGTTATTGCACATGTTTTTCTAGTTGTCTTGAGCCGGTGTGTGGTATCATAGTAACCTATTGCATGGAATGTGTGCTAGCATTCCTCGTCAGTGGTGTGATTAAACTGTTTTCGTCATCGCCTTCTTACCTCTTAACTCCCAATAAAAAAAAAAGAAGGAAAAATAGAAAAAAAAATAAAAATTGTTTCACTTGTTGTCGTAACGATGGGAATGTTACTTATGGTATCAGAGCAGGTTCAACTCATGACTTGGGATCGCTATGGATTTTTTTGATGTGATTTTATTATGATGTTTCTAATTAATTTGACTTTTATTTGTGTAGGTAATCACGGCTAGAGTACACCGTGGAGGCAAATGAAGGGGTGCTAGGGGAGGAGGCGCGATGCCTCGAGTAGCATCCATGCCTGAGGGGTCTAACCCTCAGGGAGATGAACAGGTTATCAATAAGGATAAGATAGGAGTTGGTGATGTGGGCGGAATGATGAGATCTTTTCAATGCATGTTTGAGGCACTAATCAGCAGTTTGGACAGATATGAGGCCAGGGCACCGACACCCCCTGAGGGTCCACCGTACGCTCCGGTTAGTACTAGTAACATTCATCGTGAAATCGAGAAGGTCAAATTTCTATAGTTCTTTGGTTCCCTGGACGACGCAGCCGCCGAGGCATGGTTGGATAATATGGTGATGTTCTTTTCACTTTGCGATTATACCTCCAACATGAAGGTCCACATGGCAGTCTTCCAACTGAAAGGAAGCACTCTTCTATGGTGGAAGATGCTCCTACCACAACTGAACATGGTCGTTGAAGATGTGTCATCAGAAAGGTTCCGAGAGAGATACCTATCAGAGTAATTTATTGAGCATCAACTCAACGAGTTCAATGCCTAACGACAGGGTAGTTGTATGGTTCCCGAGTATGAGGCCCATTTTATGGAGTTTCTTTGGTATTCTCCACATCTTAACACTGAGAAAGTCAAGGTCAAAAGGTTTGTGTTCGCCCTTAATGGCAGCATACATGTAAAGGTTAGGATTATGATGCCTCAAACCTTGCATGATGTCGTCTAAAAGGCCCTCATAGTAGAGGATGAGCTTATTAGTGGGGGTTAGAGGAATACTCTAGTGAGACTGACAGGGTAGGTGTCATGTGGTGCATAGCAGCACCAGACACCAGCCAGACATACGCCCAAATATTGTGGCTTCCAGAGAGGACCCACTTTCACTACACCTTGGCGACCGATGCCTTAGTAGTGGACACGTTATCAGGTACCACAACATCAGTAGCATTTTAGGCCTATTCAACAAAATAGACCAAGATTCTAGGCCGGTGGGTCGTCATATTCTACTTCGGGTACTAGGACTATTAGACCAAAGAAGGGGTGTTGGACGTGTGGGGAGCCACACTACCAGCACTATTTCCCTGTGGAGAGGACTAGAGAATCTATATTAGCCAGACACACTACCGTGGGAGATTTTGGTAAGGACCATCATATTCATGCAGCGATGAATAACCGCCAGGCAGAGCATCAGTCAACTTTTCTTGAGACGAAAGGTACTGTCGATGACCAGACCCTTTGTATTTTGATAGATCCTGATGCTACCGAGAGTTTCATTTCTCATGCAGCGCTAAAAAGGATTAAGGTAATGGAAGTTGAACAAGATGAGTTCAGCTTCATAGAGATGGCCTCGGTATCCAAACAAAAGGTTGAAGGAAAGGTTATGGGTTGTATCCTTCACCTGGGAGAGTTTGTCACCAGGGCCAACCTGTACATCATGATCTTAGGATCTTATGACGTCATGATTGGTATGGAATGGTTGGAATTGCATGAGGCGATACTCAACTGCAAGATGGAATGGTTGATCTTGGTCGATGATGAAGGATATAGATGAATGATTGTATGTCAAAACCAGGGAGTTTCCCTGAGGTTCATCTCTTCCTTGTAGCTTCAGAAGATCATGTGCAAGGTATGTGATATTTATGCGATCCTTGCGCTAAATGAGAAGGGAGTAGCGGAAGGTATAGAACACCTTCCTATGGTGAGAGAGTTTGAAGACGTCTTTCTGGAGGAGTTACCTGGGATGCCTCCGGAGAGGGAATTGGATTTTACTATAGACCTAAAACCAGGGACTGAATCGATAATGAGAACGCCTTATCGGATGTCGACCCTAGAGTTACAGAGGTTGAGAATGCAACTGAAGGAATTGTTGGACCTAGGAATGATACGCCCAAGTGTGTCATCGTGGGGTGTGCCTATTATTTTTATACGAAAGAAGGATGGGTCATGGAGGATCTGCATTGATTACCGTCAATTGAAAAATGCCATGATCAAGAATCAATATCTGTTGTCGAGGATTGATGATCTGTTCAATCAGATGACGGGTGAAATTGTGTTCTCAAAGATCGATTTGCAATCAGGGTATCACCAGTTATGGATCAAGGAGGGTGATGTCCCTAATACCAACTTTAAGACGAGGACTGTGCATTATGACTTTACTGTTTTACCATTTGGACTGACAAACGCCCCAGGGGTATTTATGAGTTTGATGAAAGGGGTGTTCCACGAGTAATTAGACAAGTTCGTCCAAGTATTCATTGATGATATTTTGATTTACTCTCGAACGAAGGAGGAGCATGAAGAGAACTTAATCTTGGTACTACAGTGTTTGTGAGAGCACAAATTGTATGGGAAGTTGTCCAAATGCTCATTTTATCAATCGAAGATTCATTACTTAGGGAATGCCATCTCTGGTGAACGTATCATCATGGATCAAGCCAAGGTCGAGGCTATTATCAAATGGCCTATGCCGATGAATGTTCCAGAAGTGCATAGCTTCATGGGTTTAGCAGGATACTATCAAAGGTTCATCGAGGGATTTTCAAAAATAGCAAATCCGATCATGGAATTGCAGAAGAAAAACAAGAAGTTTGTTTGGACCGAGAAATGCGCGGAATCATTTTGGAGGCTCAAGGAGCTGTCGACAATAACACCGATACTAAAGGTCCCTGACATGGACGTGGAATTATTGGTATGCACTGATGCATCCAAGGAAGGCTTAGGTGTAGTCTTGATGCAAGACAGTAGGGTGATCGCTTACATCTCAAGGAAACTGAGAAGGCATGAGGAGAACTACACGATGCACCACTTGGAGTTGTTAGCCATCGTTTATGCATTGAAGGTTTGGAGACACTACTTGTTGGAAGAAAGTTTGAACTAAAAACGAACCATTGTGAACTACAACACATCTTTACGCAAAGCGACCTGAATGCGCGACAACGACGTTGGTCAGAATTTCTTAGCGAGTACGACTTTGAGATTACTTAGATAAAAGGAACAGTGAACCAAGTGGCAGATGCATTGAGTCAGAGACTACACATCTTTTCAATGTTGCCTCTTCAGACGAATCTACATGAAAATATTCTAACTTTATAGCGTGACGATGATTGGTACAAAGAGGTCGAGGGTTTTATCTGATAAAACACAATGATGGTACCAAGATTTGAAGTATTTTCATTTGATAGTGATGGTTTATTGAGGTTTAAAAATCAAATTTATGTACCGTCGAACGACGAGTTGAGGATGTTGATCCTAAGAGAGGCTCGTAGAGAAGTTTACATGGCTCACCCGGGAGTCACGAAGATGAGGGAAGACCTTAAAACCTTATTCTTCTGGAAGGGAATGAAGGTAGATATAGTCAACTATGTGGCCTGATGTCTAGAATGTTAGCAAGTGAAGGCTGAACATAGACATCCGACAGGATTACTACAACCACATGATATTCCGAAATTGAAATAGGAGGTTATTTCGATGGATTTTATTGTTGGCTTTCCACTGACAACAAAAAGATACGAATCGATTTTTGTAGTAGTAGACACTATGAAAAAGAGTGCTCACTTTATTCCTGTGTGTACGATGTATCAGAAACTCGACATAGCTAGAGCTTTCATTAGTGATATTGTGAGGCTGCATGGCGTGCCTAAGAGGATTATATCCGATTGAGGTTTGGTGTTTACTGGATGATTTTGGATGAGTTTCCAAGAGTCCTTGAGAACCCAACTTAACTTCAGTACTGTGTACCACCCAAAGACTGACGGGAAGACCGAATGAACGAACCAGACCTTGGAGGACATGTTGCACATGTATGTGATTAACCAACAAAAGTGTTGGGAAGAATTATTGCCATTGGTGGAATTCTCTTATAACAACAGTTACAAAGGCACCATTAAGATGGCGCCTTTCGAGTTTATTTACGAACAACTATGTCAGATGCCCTTGAGTTGGGATCGACTTGAGGATAGGGTCCTGGTGGGACCAGAAGTGATACAAGAAATGGAAGAGAAAATGAAATCAATAATACAAAGGATTAAAGAAGTGCAGGATCAATAGAAGAGTTATGTCAATACGCACCGTGTCGACCGTAGTTACAAGGTTGCCAATTGAGTCTTCTTGCGGGCTAGACCATATAATATTTCGATCAAGTTTGGAAAGGGAGCTTAACTCTCTCCTAGGTTCGTGGGACCTTTCGAGATTTTGGAGAGAAAGGGGCCCATGGCCTATTGACTAGCCTTGCTTGATTCCTTGAGCCGTATGCACGATATTTTTCATGTATATGTTTTGAGACATTATATTAGTTATCCTACACATGTTATTGGCATGAGTTCTTTGCAGGTGTTAGATGAGAGGGAGCTCATGGCTAAGATGATATGCATATTTGATCATCCCATTTGAGAACTATGATGTCGAATGCTAGAGTAGGTTAAGGTCCAGTGAGACAGCTATAGCTTGCACTTGGCGACCTCGGAGGATGCATATGATATGCGCCAACAACTTCCATTTTTGTTTAATAGATAGACTTATGGTACTATGATACACTTTATTTCAACATTTATACTATGAAACTTCGGGATGAAGTTTAGAACAAGAGGGGGTGTATGTAACATCCCGCTAATTCACACTGAGCGAACTTATTCTTTGAGGACAGTTGCTCGTAAGTGATTCGGATTTTATGCTATTCAAACATTGATTTTGATTATGAGGCGTTATGGGTTGGTGACATGTTGTTTCACTTCATTGAAATAGACGGGTGGTATTGACTCAGTTTTATTGAGTGTGCAAGATTTTGGACCTCGAGGATGCAGAGGCATCGATGGAACCCCTTGGACTCCAAATCGAGTTGAGGAGTGTACCATTGGGGTTTGATTGTTTTATTTTGATATTAGTACATATGATTAGATGATATTATTATGGTTATATTTCTGACATGATTCGTTAATGATACAAGCTGACGATAGCTTGCCGACCAGACTCACATGTGGAGTAGAGGGGTCACGCACGACCACCAGAGAGGTTGAGGGAGAGGTGTTGACAATAGCCTTGCCACAACCTAATATCACTCCAACTGTGTATCTAACTATAGGTTAACGGTTAGCTACTTCAAGAGGATTGCCAATGTCATGAGGGAAGACGGTGACAATTTCTCACGATGATTCTAAGGGGCATGCAATAAGGCAGGGGCCTTATTCCTTAGAGGCTCTTAGTCTCCCACAAGTTCACCTGGTGGAGTATTGACTCCAGGTTTTTTTATGTCTACCAAGTTAGTCAAGAGGTGAGTGGCACCCTTGGAGCACGTGGTGCATCGCGAAGGCACGTCACACAAGAAAAATGGAAAGAGGTGAGAGGCACCCTTGGAGTACTTGGTGCATCCTGAAGGGCATGTCATGCAAGGGAACGGATGAGGCGAGTGGAACCCTTGGAGAACCTAGTGCATCCTGAAGGGCACGTTGTGTTGTTAAGGATAAATGAATGAACCTAGATGGACTTAGGATGAATAACG
>SNQJ01S0148078.1:0-23639 GCA_010110895.2 Picea sitchensis
GACAAAATGGATTCGACAATTGGGCAGAGTTTCTTTGCTATGATTTTCCTCTTCCAAATAGTACCCCTACCCCTTCTTTTATAGGCTAGAAGGAGCTAGGGTTTTGGGCGAACTCTCGGCCATGCATGGCTGGGAGTTCCAGTTAACTGACCCAAAGCTTCTCGTTCCGTCGGGAACTTTCCTAATTTTTTGCTTTGTTAGGTAAACACTGGCTGTAGTGGGCCAGCCAACATTCCAATGCGTGCAGTATAAGGCCTGCTAGTGTTCCAACGCGCCCAACAGTGGGTTAGGGCGCGGGTTGCTTGTTTTAAGAGGTTTTTCAAGAGTTTGTTCAACATGGTTTTGGCAATGAAGGGAAATGAGTTGGCCTGATGCCAGGTAAGCATGGATAGTGCAATTTAGGGTTATAACACTTAGACAAAATCCATCTTCAACAGTCCGTTGAACTTCCTATTTTAACTATTTCTATAGTTTTTGCTAAACCTAAACTAGGTCACTCCATTCCTCCAAGCCCTTCAGCTTCTATAGATTCAGTCACTACCTCTCCTGTCACGTAGGTTGTTGTTCAATCTCCTCCACCAATCATGGAAGAAATATATGCTCCATTGGTATTGGTTGCTCCTTTACATGACATGCCTCAATATTATCAAATCAGACTCCCGTAGTTTGATAGTACTGGTCCCATGAATGCACAACAACATGTTGACAAAATGAACGATTATTTTGACCTGCAGGAAGTAGATGAAGCTGATGTGCAGATGATATTATTTGCACAAAGTCTGACTGGAGAAGTAAAAAAGTGGTTCAAAACCTTACGTGATGCTACCATTACTAATATTGTTGTCTTTCATCAAACCTTCCTTGACAGGTGGGAGGTAAAGAAAAATCCTCTCTAGATTCTGTTAGAGTATGAGAACATCAAAAGGAACCAAGGAGAGATAGTGCAGGATTACTGCATTCATTTCAACAATCTATACATTGCTATCCCTGCTGAGATCAAACCACCACAAGGTTTGGTATTAATAAAATTCCCTGATGGATTTGAAGCTGACATGTCATATCAGTTGAGGGAAAGAAACACAACAACTCTGGAAGACATGCAAAGAAGTTTCGTCAGTGTGGAAGAAACTCTTTTGGCTAGAAGGGCCAGGAAGAGAACATAAAAGAGGGTCACCATCAAAGAAGAACCTTCTACTTCCTCATCAGATGCCAAATTAGATTCTCTCGCCAGAGCTATGGAGAAAATCATGGAGAGACTCACCATAACTGACGGGAATCCACCTAGGGAGAACCAAGATGCCCCTCAAATTAGAAACCCAAACTTTAGAAGAAATCCACCTCGGATTAGGCAAAGAGATCTTAGAGATCAAAGGGAACAAAGGGGACCTGATCAACAGATTAGACCACCTCTCCAAGAGAATTATGCCGATGATGGGGAGGAAGTAATTGAGGAGTTTGATGACACTCATATAAACCTAATGAGTGATCATGATCATGATCATGAATCCATTTTTCTCACCCAGGAAGAGCACGCAATATTTCTCCTTTCACAAACAGAGGTAAATGAGGAAGCTGAGAAAAAAGAACAACAAGCCTTTGAGAGCACTATAATGGAGGTTCACAGGTAGTATAAATTGAGAATCAATAAGGAAAATGAGAACTCTTCGAAGAAGGCTACTGAAACCAATAAAAACCTCCCAAGAAAGTCCCTGGGTGAAATGATGCTGAATCTCTTGCACAAAAGACTCCAAAAATTCTTAAAAGAACAAGTAGGACTGAACTTTCATCAACCATTCAAACAAGTGCACCTGGCCACAGATATTCTATCAATAAATCAGAAGTACAAACCTTAAACAAAACCACCACTCCTTTCATCCTTGAAGGGGAACTAGAAAAATTGAAGATTCCCATTCCCCTCTCCGAGTTGATGAACAAGAACGCTTACAGGTCTCAGGTGATAAAAGATTTAAGCATTGAACCTCAGATAGGTACCAAAGCTTTGAATGTTGGATCTGTACACCACTCTGACATAGTAAACCTTGTCGATGATCAACCTGAGCTCCTATTTTCTCCTAAAGTTGACGGTCAAACTGATAATGGTTCCATGGCCCCCTTTTACATCATCCTAAACATCCATGATATGATATTACACAACAATATGATGGATTCGGGTGCCTCTCACAACCTAATGCCCAAAGCCATGATGTAAAAGTTGGGACTCGAGGTCACCAAACCCTACAAATATTTGCATTCTTTTGACTCCTGCAAAGTCAAATGTATAGGCCTGATCAAAGACTTATGAATCACCTTGGCTCAAATCCCAGCGAAAAGTATGGTGATGGATATTGTCGTCATAGATATTCCCCCCAAGTATGGTAAGTTGCTATCAAGGTCTTGGGGAGATAAATTGAGAGGAACCCTGCAGCTAGATATGTCTTACGCCACCATTCTGGTTTTTGAACAATAGAGAAGACTTTATAGGGAAACACTAATGAAGTATATGGTCAGTATCCAGGAAAATCCACACAACTATGCACTATACTCCTCACACTGTGATTTGGACTCTTTTATTCTATACAACAATGGTGACTTTGAAGAACAAATATCACAATTGGAGGATGATGCACTTGATCTGATGGATGATAAAGCAATTGTTGAAGTAAGAAACCCCATGATTGAATAGAATGATGAGTTTCCAGTGGATTTCTGAAGCATGGACTTCGATGGTACTGTGAGTAAAGAATGAGATGGGGCCGGAGTTTGGTTGCATAACCATAGGTCAAAGTATTCCAAGAATAATTCCTACAAATTGAACTTCCAATGTACTAACAACATAGCCGAGTATGAGGATTTGATGCTCGGCCTGAAATTGTTGAAGAAAGTTGGTGCCAAGAAAATAATGTTAAGGGGTGATTCTGAATTGATTATCAAGAAAATCAAAGGTGAGTATGCAACAAAACATCCCAGACTTAGAGCCTATAGGAATGTTGTTTTAGATGCTTTTCAATGCTTTACTGAGATTGACTTGCAGGTAATGCCTAGGGACAAAATATATTTGCAGACGGGATGGCTACGTCAACAGCTACCTGTAAAATCCCTTTTCGTCCCACTCACAAGTACACAGTGGAGGTGAAGTGCAGACCAACCATTCCTGACAACATTAGATATTGGTAGGTATTTGGAAATGATGATCAATTCGAATATTTTCTGCAATGTAAGAATGATTTCGAATGTACAAACATAAATTTAGAAAATGATGACGAATTTGTAAATAAATCTGTTTTTGAGATTGGTAGTGTAAATAAAATAGATGCTGAAGAATTCAATGAAAATGAGGTAGATTTTGATATTCTGTAGTTGAAAAATAATGTGTTACCTAGAGGTTTAGTTCCGTTGGAAGACTTGTTTGATTTTAATTATGTAGCCAAAAAACCGAAAATTGAAGCTAGTGGTAAAGAGGTTGAAGAGTGCAACATAGGAATAGAAGAAAACCCCAAAATAATAAAACTGTCTAAATCTCTGCCACCAGAGAAAAAAAGAAAATAAATTGAAATTTTTAAGGAATATATAGATGTTTTTGCCTGGGGATATGAGGACTTAAAATGCTATGACACAAGTATCATACAACATAGGATTCCCATAAAATAATAACACAAACCTTTCATACATAAACTTAGGAGAATTAATCCCAAGTTGCTTCCCCTGATAGAGAAAGAAATCAAAAAGATGTATGATGGAAATATTATAGTCCCCTTGAGATTTTCCAAATGGGTTTCTAACCTAGTTTCGACCAGGAAGAAAACTGGTGAGATTAGACTCTGTATAGATTTCAAAAATCTGAACAAAGTCTCCCTCAAAGAAAATTACCCTTTGCCCAAAATGGACCATATTTTACAAAATGTGGTTGGATCTAGTAGGATCTCCTTATTAGATGGTTTCTCTGGTTACAACCAAGTTCTGTTCCATCAAAAATATCAAGAAAAGACAACTTTTACCACACCCTGTGGAACCTTCATGTATGTGAAGATGCCTTTTGGTCTGATGAACACTGGGGCTACTTTTCAAAGAGCAATGGATATTACTTTTGTGGACGAGACTGGGAGATTTATAGTCATTTATCTAGATGATGTAACTGTTTACTCCAAATATAAAAAGGAACACTTGCTCCACCTCAGACGTGTGTTTGAGAAGTGCAGGAAATTTGGGGTTTCATTGAATCCTAAGAAAAGCCTTTTTGGGTTAGAGGAAGGTAAACTACTGGGACACATAATCTCAAAAGACAGAATTAAAATAGATCCCAATAGGATAAAATCCATTCAAAAGGTGGAACACCCTAGGAATATCAAAGAACTGCAATCTTTCATTGGAAAAATAAATTTCCTTAGAAGATTCATACCAAACTTGGCCAAACTTCTCAGGAATATCACTAATATGTTGAAAAAAGACACAAAAATTAAATGGAACGCTGAGTCCAAACAATCATTTGAGTAGGTGAAACATGCTCTCACCCAAGCCCTAGTTCTGATTAGCCCAGATTATACCAAACACTTTTATCTTTTCTCCTTCGCATTTGAGCACACTATAGCAGCGATATTGTTGCATAAAAATAGTGAAGGGTACGAGCAACCCATAGTGTTTTTCATAAAAGATTTAAGAGATGCAACATTGAATTATAACATTATGGAGAAACAACCCTTTTCTCTGGTAACGGCTATGAAAGATTTTTAAGTCTATATTCTCCACTCTCACATAATTGCATACGTCCCAAACACAGTGGTTAAGGATATCCTAACCCAAGATAATATGGATGGTAGAAGAGGAAAATGGATTGCGGTTATTCTAGAATACGACATTGAAATAAAACCTACTAAACTGATCAAAGGACAAGGTTTGGCCAAACTAATGGCTGAGTCTAATTTTCATGCTTTAGATATTAATGTTTTGGGTATAGTAGATGGACCAGAAGAGAACGTGACTCCAAACATAAAAGAGGCATTCTTAAACTCCCCTTGGTACACAAACCTCATTTTTGTACTCCAAAATTTACAGGCTCCTCCAGGTTTGACTAATACCAAAGATAGATTTGTTAAATTGAAAGCATTGAATTTTTGTATTTTAGAAAGAAATCTCTATTGGAAAGATCCTGGTGGTATATTTCTTAATTTCTTGTTAAAAGATGAAGCTGACAAAGTTCTTCAATATTTTCATGCAGGAGACTGTGGTGGGCACCTGAGCTAGAAGACCACAGCTGACAAGATTCTAAGAACTGGTTTTTACTGGCCTACTCTGTTTGCTAACGTCCACTAGAAGGTTACTTCTTGCCAAAAGTGCCAGATTTTTGAAGGTAAAAGGAAGCTTCTGCCACTCCCTATGAAACCCATCTATGTTGAATCTCCTTTCCAACAATTGGGTCTAGACTTCATTGGTGAAATACATCCACCCTCCTCGGGCCAACACAAATGGATCCTCATGAACAAAAACTACTTCACCAAGTGGATCGAGGCTGTACCATGCAGGAAAGATACTGACTCTATCATCATCAAGTTTTTAGAAACTAACATTTTTTCTTGCTTTGGATGCCCCCCAAAAATTATAGCTGACAATGCAACGACTTTCAGATCCAAAAGGCTCATACATTTTTGTAATCAATATCGCATTACTCTGGGACACTCGATGGCTTATTGTTCGCAAGTAAATGGGCTAGCTAAGTCCTCTAAAAAAATTCTAGTGAACATTCTCAGAAATGCACTGCAAGAGAACAAGAAATCATGGCATAATAAGTTGGTTTTCGCACTCTAGGCTGACATAATAAGCACCAAAAGAGAAATTGGTATGTCTCCATACCGGTTGGTATATGGAATCAAGGTAGTTTTTCCCCTTTCATTAGGAGTCCCTATCATGAAACTGTTGCAGGGAGCACAAGAAGAACCAAATGATGTCCAGTGAAGGATAAATCAAATGATCCACCTAATGCAATCCAGAGAAGAAGTTTACAACAAAACTCAAGTGATCCAGGAAAATATAAAAAAGATTTATGACAAGAGAACCAAAGAGGATAACTTTGTATTGGGTGATCTGGTTTTGAAATGGGACTCCATAAATGAAGATAAAGGTAAACATGGAAATTTTGATAGCCTGTGGAAGGGTCCTTACACCATTTAGGCCTACAGAGGAAATAATGTTTTCCTTCTTACTAATATTGAAGGATCAGACCTGTCGGGGGGACTTGTAAATGGAAAGATGCTGAAGCATTGATTGCAACCTCAGTAGAGATATCACCATTCCATTCCATTGTGCATATCATTTCTTTTACAAGTATTTTGTGTGTAGGTGCTATGTTCAGGTGTTTGAAGCCCACAGAGAAGGCCCTAAGACACTGGATAATGTCATCAAAATTTGCAAAATAAAACAAGTCAGATAATAGAAGAAGCTCTAGAGAAAATTGTTTCAGAACCACAAGAAACAAGATTCTTGGCATCTCGCAAGGAGGATACCATCCCTAGGTGGAGCCACTGTTATAACCCTATAATTTATAGGATCAAATGTTGATTGTAATTTTGTTCCTTTAGTTTTTTTGACTTGCAGATATTGTTGCATTCTACAAAAGAAAAAGGAAAAAAAAAAGAAATGAGAAAAACAAAAAGAGGGCATAAAAGAAAAAGGATAAAGCCCCACAAATTGATAATGAATTGATCCATACAATTTTAAAATGGCCAAGTCTTTTAAATTTAAGTATTTAGGATTAGTGAATAAGCTTGGCTATACTGTCTAATCTTAGCCAAGTAAATTAGGATTAGTGAATAAATTTGACCAAACAGTCTAATCTTGGTCAAATAACCCGAGGCTAGAGTATTTTCTTAGCCCAACAGTTTAAGTTGGGCTAAAGGTGCAAACGAGTAGTTTAGGACATACGTTAGTTAGTTTCTCTTCAATAAAATGTGTAAGATTATCATTGAAAAAAGCAGGATTTTGATGGTGAAATGTTTTTCTAACCCCATGATGACAAAAGAAAGGGGCACAGTGCGCAAAACCCATAAAAAGGTCATTAATCCTAAGTTTGGCCTCATATAATGAAATTCTCCCCAGAGATTAAAGATCGGGCCTAGATCTACGACTAAGCTATTGACGCCCAGATCTACGGTTCTAATGAGTTTTCAGACCCCTCAACCGTTTTACCTTTAATTGTGGGGGGCGGGGGTATGAAAAGGTGATTAAAGCGTGTTCTCATATCTATGGCCATCCCATCAGTGCGCAAATGGACAGTCCACAGGATATTCTGGAACCCCCCGACCATACCTTTAACGGTGGGTGGGGGGGTCTGAAATGATGGTTAAAGAATGCGCTCGAAACAATGATTGATCTAGTTTTGCACAGATCAATGGTCAGCAAGGGATCCTAGACCCCCCAACCTTTATACCNGGGGGGGGGGGGGGGGTACAAAATGAAGCAGTGTCCGGGTGGGCCCCATCCATACGTGGCATCATCTCATTGCATCTTACCTCCCTACTCCAAACATTTACCGCCTATCATTTTTCCAATTCACCACCATCATCCAAAGATGTTACATCTCAAAAATACCCTTTGCAAGTTCCATTTCATGACCATGTCAGCATGTCCCATCCTCTTAATCATTACGGGTCATATCTTTTCATTCATCCCCCAATCACCATTCTGCACATCAACCAGATACACACATTCGACATCTTTCACCCTGCCCTCTCACGCTCTAAAAGACCCGTTAACCATTTATTACTGGCCACATACCCGTTGTTCACCTGACCTGTCCTTTTTCACCCAACGGACGCCCCTTCACTAAATTCCAACCTCGTTTCGGCCATTCGCATTTCACTCACACTCCCTTCCTATCAGAGACTCATTTTTATTCACCTCTGCAACATCTCATCCAACCATATCTTTGGTCTACTAACGTTTGTTCAGTTTGTAGGTACCGAAGGAAAATAATGGCACCCAAAAGTAAAAAGTTAAATGTGGAGGGAAATCCTTTCCTCCCACCTCCTGTCGATCTCGACCAGATCCCATTAGCAGACAAAGACTATTTAATCTCAGAAACCAGGTCCGATTTCAACTTCTCCAAGCTACAATCATGATTTAAAGACACCTTCATCAATTAGAGTGATGAAATTGGGCTTTGGTAGTCAAGTTTCCCTCTGTATCATTTCCCCCAAGTCTACCATTTTCCTGAATTTGCTCTCAAATGCCAAGCGCACTACCTCCTTGATCATAGAGCCATAGTATCTTTGTCTAGAGAAACCCTTTTCCTTATTACACCTGAGGCCATCGATCAAATGATGTAGGTATTCAGAGCCGAACCCAGTTCTCCCCTTACAATTGAAATTCTGATAGAAATGTATCAGAACCTATCATTTCCCCAAATAGAATAAATCTTTGAGTTGTTCCTTCCACAAGATGCCCAATTCCGTAAGAAGAATCCTCCCTATCATTATTCCATGTTTTCCAAAAAGGGAAATTAGATTATCTCAATACTGTGTTGTTTTCTTGGTTACTTCTCAGATGAATGGGTGGATGAACCTATACTAGGTTTCCTGTCCATTTTCTCTGCTGAAGAGAAATTGGCCACCCAGTTTGATTACAATGGTTTTTTGGCCTAGAACCTGCACAAGCAATGTCAAATTTCCCTACAGAAGGCATGTTTCGGTATTCTTCAATACTGGGCTACATGTTTATGTTCTATCAAGAAGACAAATTTTCCTTTCTCATGTAGAAGATGGACAAAGACAAAAAACCACAAGAAATAACTCTATGGACATCGCTGCTCAGAAGAAACTCCACTGAATTCAATTTCAAACAATTCATCATGTTGTTTTATCACCCAGTAGCTAGCATGCTCAGTGGAAGACTAGAACCAAGGATACACGAGGAGATCCAAAGAGTTCTTCACCTTTCAGATCTCACAAAGACCATGGACTGGTTCCTTTATCAGAACCACACCGAGATCAGTGTGTATGGGTGTCAACTAGCTCCATATAAATTTCCCAAGTATGTGGCTATTCAAATATTTTCACTAGAGTATATTCATTTGATGATAAATTCAGATGACATTCATTTTGTGTCCTTGAAGAAGAAACAACGGTTGAGGATTAAAGGGAAAATAGGATCGTTTATCTGCAACAGTCTAGCTGCCGGGGAAGAAGCAGATAAACTATTAAAGGAAATGAATTTAGCACCAGTTTCATTTGGCGTTATGATCCAAGTGGGATCATTGTAGAGATGAGATCCAAAAACAAAAGTTCACCTTATGGTCACACCCTCAAACTAGAAATTGAAAAGTATGTGAACCAAACAGAGTGGGAGAAAAATGCTTTGGTAGATACTGAACAATAGGAAGATCCTTCAATTTCTTTTTCACAGACTACCACTCCATAGATACCAAAGGAAAAAATGCCAAGAAAGGATACCGCTCCTTCAATCACCGAGGTATCAGCAGAATATTTTCAGGTATACAATAAAAGACCTAAAACCACTCATGCTATTCATGAGTCTGGTGAGGAAGAGCCTTACCCCACCAAAGTGTTTGAGGGAAAACATCAAGTGGCATCCACTCCTTCTTCAAAGAAGAAAACAGATATAGCTGTGACCACCCAAACTTCACAAGGAGTTGTACCCCTGAGCATTTTCAAAAAATATGACATGATTAAAAAGAAGAACCAGATGCTGACCAAAAACACTTATGCTCAGTTTCGGAAGAAAACCTCCACAACACAACACAAACTATTGTCATATTTTGACACAGAGAAAGGAAGAATGAATTTGGAATTTCTGCAAGCACATGTGCCTCAACCTAAGGATATCACTGACTACAAAAGGTCAACTATTGGTTTTGACACCAAACAAGTTCATCCAGCTGATCAGATGGATTTGCACAGACAGAATGGAGAAATGGTTTTCTCCACATTGGCACATGCTTCCTCTACAACAACAAAGTTACAGGTATCTCTAAACAATGTTCATACCCAATCAAAGTTGGAAAAGATATCCTCTTTTGCAAAGGATAACATAATAAAATTCTTAGAGGAGTTGGTGCTCAAGATTGGGTATGATCCCTCAAAAGTAAAAGCAGTAGAGGAGATGATAAAGAAAAAGAATGTTGACATTGCATATTTGAGAAAGCAACTGAAATTGCCACCAACAGAGGATTCACAAGATAAAGAAATAGCTGAGGTAGAAGATGAGAAAGAGGAATGGCTGAAGCTAATCATGCAGCAAAACACACAAATAAAGCTAATGGAGGCAGAATTGGAAAGGTTATTGAAAGAGAAGGATAAATTAACCCTAATGGAAGTTATTCCATTGAGTATAGTTCCCATGGTAGAATTCAGTTTAGCAGCTGTTCCAGTGACCACTACAGTAGAAATTCCATCGACAACTCCATTGACAACATTGGAAAAGACTGTGGAGATAGCAAAGTCCATGGAGGAGATGAATCTGCAAGGATTAGAGATCAATAGGCTGAAAATGGATGTTGAAAGTCTCCAGGAACTCAAGTCTTACTTCCAAACAAGATACAATGTTGAGAGACAAGCATCAAAGAAGATTAAGGAGGAAATACAACAGCTCCAGAAACAAACAGTGGCAGGAAAGACATTAGCAGAGGCTAAGGAAAATATCTAGACATAAATATCCAATTCCATAAATGGGATTTGGCCCATGGTGCAAATCATGTTCGAACAACATGCTCTGGTGCTAAAGAGAAGGCATGCCATTGATAGGATAAGAAGACAAATTGATGAAATGCCCTCGACAGCCAACGGGATCATCAAGTTTATGAATTCAAAAACTAAGGAAGACCTTGAAGAACTGAAAGTTGAAGACATAATAGAGACTATCTTCGAAGTAAAAAGAGTGTTGAGTAAAAGAGGATTAATGTTGCAGTTGGAGGAGAAAGCTCAAAACATGGACATTGGAGTTCAGAGATTTTTTAACAAGCTTGAAGCCTTACAAAAAAAGTGCCTTCCTAGCCTACTTGTCCTAAATGATAAATTGATGACTTTATCTGATTATAAGCAAAATATTTCCACTATGGCCAAAGACATTTCCAAGTTTTCAGGGATATAGGGAAACATCACAGGACAATCATTCTTGGAGACTTTGCAGCTTGACCTCAACATACAACACGAAATCAAGTACATTTTCCTCGCCAAGCTGACTTTTGCTAACTACACCAAGATGGATGAAATCTACTATCGATTATTTAAAGTTACCATCCCAAGCACACAAAGATGGGATGAGCTGTGTGAATTGATCGAGTAAAGGTAAAGGCCTCATCCAACTCAGCATCCAACACAGTCAAAGTCATTTGAATGACTCACTAACGGTCTTCCCCAAAATCATCATGAGAGATTCAACACATCATCATTAGTTACTACATTTCTGCATCTTGTTAGATAGTTAGTTAGACTCAGAATCTGCCACATCTTGATCATTAATGGCAGGGTCATTTGTAACTTTGATTATAAATATTTCAAACTTAGAAGTATTGAGGGTTGATCTTTACGCCGAAGAAAGCTGTAATCACTATAATTTTTATCAAGAGGTTATTCCAATAATACAGAGAGATGTTTCACAGGATTCCCACGTGTTAGTTGTTGGTGAAGTTTCCTCTGTCTTCGTAATTTTTTTTTCTCTCTTAGTTATCATATTGTTTTTCTAATCTAATCTTTAAAAGAAGTTAAAGTTGCAGAATTTTCCATTGTGTACTTTGTTCTTAATATTTTATAGATTTAATGTTTTCCTTCTGATGTTATAACAAATAAATTCTTAAATGCTTTTTTTTTCTAACTGATATCTCACCTTTTTCAACAATACATGATTTTATTCCTAAAGAATCCAACAGTTGCACTATCTTTCCCTGTAAAACAAGTCTTCTAAAAACTATCCTTTGACCTCTATTTTATAAAATAGACCCCATAGCCCAATGGAAGCGTAAGTGACATTCAACCATTTTATTAAAAAACAATACAAACAACTCGGTTCTATTCTTTTTAACTAGCGTAAGATTTGAAAATCCAAACAAATATAAATATTACAGAGAGATCCCTCTCTGAAACTGGCAGGGCTAGCTCCCAGTTTCAAAGTGGTTGGTTAAGGTTACCTCTGATAAATTTCTTCTAACCTCACAACAACCTCTAGGAATTTACAGAGTGATAACAGTTTTGAACCATGGTGTTTCCCCATAACGAAAATATCATTACCATGGATCAGGTACCACTCTATGAGTCTAACCCTTCATCCAACATCGAAAACATCCTCCCTTTTTTCCACACTAATCCAGAAACCTATCCACTCATTGAGATGGGCCCCATAATTTTTAAGAACCCATCCTTTCTAGGGACATACCACAGAGCACGACTACTCATCCATCCCTCAACACAGGTATGTGTCGTTTCCACCAATGGAACGACAACTGAAGATACTCTCCTCCCACCGAGGCCTCTTTCACCCCTGACATCCCACTAGTCGCAGAATACCTCCCTCAGGAATCTCCTAGAACTTGTTCAACTCTACCTGTCCCCGATCTTCCCCTCCCCCAGGGCCATATCCCAGTTTGGGAAACAATCCCCCAAGCCATTACCCAAATCCATTTCTTTTACCCCCCACCGGGTGTACAAGCTTTCCAGGTAGCCACAACGCTCACCCTCCCTAACATGGTGTTGGCAATCCCATTATGGTATCTACATCTTCCTGAGATGGTCCGTCAATCATCCCTCCCTCCCCAAATAGAAGGAATCCCAATGTAGATTCCCATACTTACCCCCACCATCCCACCCACACTCCCACTCACCAGAACCCCTACTAAAACCGGGGGCAGATAGAAAAAGAAAGAGCCCACCACTCCACTTCCCCCACGTGTCCAACCTCCTTGCGCACTATGCAAGAAATACGGGAACCCCACCAACAAATTCTCATCTCTACCCGAGTTACACAATCTAATTCAACTCCCTCGAGCACCACCACTGCTCATCGCTTCATCTAGTACTGCTGCTATCTCCCCTAACATAAATAGAAAAGGATTGCGAACCAAATTTTCATGTGCCATATTCTCGGAATATGGCCATTACACACACCATTTTCCAGTGTTACCTCAATTCCGACAGACGCTAACAACTGTACGCCAGAGCTTCTATCAAGAACCCACCCCAACACATGTCACTGACATCCATTATGTCATGACTCAGTCAACAAAAGTATGATATGTCCCTACTCTCTATATGAATCACTTGATCATTTCACATATCAATGTCCTATGATCATTGAATACAGGCATCGCCAACTGGCCCTAATTCAAAATCCTACACCCCACCCTCTAGCAGGACTAGTGAGTACCCCTACACCATCACTTGATGTGGTTCATATATTCTTGTTGAAACATGAGGCACTCCCTACTCCCCCATGGTTCTTGGATGATTTATATGAGGATTTTCCCCCAAATCCCCCCAAATCTCCAATTCATTTCCCCATAGAAATTCTATGCCCGACTACTATTTTCAACCCACCATATCTTGATATTTGGTTTATGTCAAGCAAACCATAGAAACCCCATTGCAATACCCCCTCTACATTCTCACCACCAGAAAACAACCCCATAGTGACCATCACCAAAGTAACTCCTCTTGATCCCCTATATTTTCGACAGTTTCACTGCGACGAATATATCCCATTCCAATGGGACAAACATGCCCAAAACACTTTTTATGATCTCAAAATGACCCTTTCCAATGCTTTGTTAATTATCCCACCCAACTATAACCATGACTACATACTCTATATCTTGGCCTCAACCATCTCAGTAGCATGAGTTCTCGTCCAGCTCGGGGACGATGATTGTGAGCATGTAATTTACTACATTAGTAAAAATGTTTCAGGGACACCCTTGAAATACAAACACGAAGAGAAATTGGCCCTTGTAATTTTCCTCACAATCCATAAATTGTGCCATTACAGCTTGCTTCGAACTACCAAAGTCGTAGTAGATTCCAACCCCATGCAATACTTGCTCAGTCGCTAACAAATTAATGGTAAATTTGCCCGATGGATCGCCATCCTTCAGGAGTACAACCTCGAATTTTCAATAGCCAAGAGAAAGAAATCCCTTGCCCTCACCGAATTCATCATGACATTTCCCTCTGATACCACCCATAACCCCAATCAATTCTGAATTCCCTGATGAAAATTTCTTTTACATCTCCTTGGATGACCCTTGGTACGACAATATTCTCGTCTACCTCCGAACACAAAAATTCGGAAACCACCTCTCTCAAGACAATCGTTGACATATTCATCACCAGGCTCCCTGCTACCTACTTATCAATGATATATTATATCAGTGAGGGGTCGAAACTGTACTCTGCCAATGTTTGACTATAGACGAGACCAATCGAATCTTGAATGACTGCCACAACGACACTTGTGGGGGTCACCTCTCTAGGATGTCCATCACTCAAAAAATCATGCGTGTCGGATATTTTTGGCCTACAATGTTTCATGATTGCATCCACACTGTGAAATGATGTGACAAATGTTAGCTTTATGCCAAAAAATAAAGAGCACGACCTTCTCTTCTACACCCAGTCATTACTGCCAGACCCTTTTGCAAATGGGGCATAGACTTCATGACTTGCAACCCTCCATCTAAAAATGGACACAAATACATTGTCATCGCAATTGATTAATTCACAAAGTGGGTTGAAGCCATGCCTACATTTAACAACACCATTGACACCACAACACACTTCTTCTTCAACCATGCCATCTCCCGCTTCAGAGTCCCACTACAACTAGTCTTCGATCATGGGAAACACTTCGAGAATGAGATCTTTGTCGAACTCTCCTCTCAGTTTGGATTCTCCCACGAGTTCACCTGCCCATACTACCCTTAGTCCAATGGATAGGTAGGGGAGGTCAACAAGGTCCTCAAAACCATGTTGCAGCGCATGATTAACAAACATAAGACCAATTGGCATCATATGTTATTTTCCACACTATGGGATTATCACACGACAGTTAAAATGGCCAATGGTTTCACACCATTTCATCTAGTCCAAGGTGTCGAGGCCACTCTTCCCATCGAGTGTGAAATTCCCACCTTATGCACCGCTATTGAGCTATTACCCAACACTGCTCCAATGGAGTAGAGTTTGTTGAACTTAGAGTCTCTGGATGAGGATTGTTGATCTTCATTACAGAACAATGAGGCAGCCAAAAAATGGTCAAAGTTCACCTTTGATCACCATGTCAACCTGCGCTCATTCAATGAAGGTGACCTCATCCTTGCTTACGATATCACTCACGACACCCTCGGCCATGGAAAATTCAAGTCACTTTGGCATGGACCTTACATCATCCAACATTGCCTCACTAAATGTGAATACATTCTGGCCTCTCCTGAAGGCTACCCTCTAAAAGAACCCGTTAATGGGTTGTACTTAAGGAAATTTTATGCCTAAGTGTAGCCATTCTACACTAGGATTTTTCATATGCTTTTTTTTAGAGTTTTTAATCTTCTTTCCACACACCTTGCATCGAAATTACCATTTGTGTTATCGACAGATGCCTCCTCCATCAGCCTACCACATCGGTTATGCCAACGGAGCTATCCATTGGATGCAGAATCTCTCTTGAGCTGCTTGGGCCCTCCATTCCCCCTCACATGAACTGCTCCACTCCAACGACATATGTTTGGGCTCAACAACCAGTAACCAAGAAGAATACATCGCCATCATTGGTCTCCTCAGCAAGGTTATCCACCATCATATTCGTCACCTTAGCATCTTACTAGATTCCCAACTTGTTGTCCTTCAACTCAACAATGTGTATTATGTCTGGGATCCTTGCCTCTTTCACAAATACCTGCAAGTTAGAATTTTATCTCGACATTTTGATTCCTTTACATTTACACATATTCCAAGACAACTTAATAAAAAAGGAGATAACATGACTAATCTAGTATTAGATTGGAATTTATCACATCAAGCTACCAGTATGCATACATCAAACATCAATAATCTGTCACAACATATAAATTAGACATCATCAACAAAAAACATAAAACACATAAGAACATCACAAAGATCCCAAAATGTATATCCATATATATATATATATATATCGGTCAACTGTGCCATCAAAACATTTACAACAAATATATATAGTACATGTACAACATCCATAGGCTGGTGAACCACCTCACCCCTATCGATACAATAATGGCGTCACCACACCAAGTAGGCTCGCAGGCCTATATAAATACCAAAAAATACAAAAGTACATATAGAGACACTCATGGTGCCTCTAGAGCACCACCACCTATCCCTCTCTCGGGAGGCGGTACCCCACCAACTATCGGTTCCTCTGGCCCTAGGTGAAACCACCCAGTCATCGCAACACTTGCTACTACTTCTCTCTGGACCATGGTCCACCACACCAACGGAACACCCACGCACTACTCCAGGACTCCCCCATCTTGGATCCATGACCACATGCCCTCAGGCACTCCTTGTAGCACCACCTCCAAGTGACAACGAATATCCCCAAACTCTCCCCCAGCCTCCACCATAGGAGCATGTGAAGGCCTTGCCCTAGGGTCATAAAATTGGTGCCTCAAGCCTGCTCTTTCCCCCTTAGCCTGCCTCACACCACCCTCATCCTACCACCATATCTCCCTAGCTCATGGCTCTCTTCATGGCGGTCTCACTAACGCCCTGACAAACTCAACCTCTCGACTACATGGTCCCACATCTGCACACACAAAAAAAAAACGATAGCATCAACATCCATCCATACATCAAACTATATATGCTATACTATCTAACTATCAAATCATCAAAGAAAATACATCCACAGATGTCTCCGGTCAAACACCTTGCTAGGGGAAAGCACCATCTCTAGGTCCTCCTGGAAGTCTACCCCACTATACGGGTTGTAAAGAATAATCTGTGGCATATGACACCACAATCGTGAAATCACTGGTGTAAAATAGTGCCCCCCCTCCCCACCACCATGGTGAACCAAGATTAGCCCCCACCACCTCAGACATGGCTCTCGCACCCCCAAGGCACCCAAAATCACTCTAGGGCGCAACATCGACACGCTCTCTAAAAACCACCCAACCAAGATAGACCCAAAGGAAAACTCCCTTGAGTCTGTAGCATGACACCTATCAAGCTTCCCTACCATATTGGCATGCAACATCACACCCCAGGTGAACTGCTCACCCACCAATGCCCTCTGCATCACCCTCAGCTGACCCCCACTGATCCGCTAATTTGTGAGAGACCCGTATACTCTCATCCCCATCGCTGCCACACAATGATGTAAAAGGGAATCCATCACCCCATTGCTCACCACATAACCCAACATGAAGTTCTCCCCTAGTCAATACCTTCGGGCTAGGGTAACCAACTACCCAGCCTTAGGTAGCACGGGATCCGCTGGTAATGGGGTTCCCCAAAATGGGAGCCCAGTCAGAAAGTATATATCCTCCATTGCCATGAAGGTTATCTCCTCACCCCGCACAATGAAGAAATGTCAATTCAGATCCCACATCCTAATCAGGAACTGCAGTAAAAAATCTTGGGCCCATATCAGTGGGCACTCAAAGAACTTCAACATCCCACAAGCTGTGAAAGTATCACAAACCGCCGACTCCTCATTGGTCACTGGCTCCCTCAGGAATGACCAATCCCTCTCCTTCCAATGAATCGACATCATCAAACTTGGTCACCTGCATCCACATATACAGTACTCGATCAACAATCATAACCCATAAAAACATATGAAAATCTCCAAAAAGTCAAATATTTACACTTTTCAGCTTTGCCTCAAAGGCATGACTGTTTTTCGCCACAGGCGCACACATATGCACACTTTTTTATCCCACAGTCACACACTCATGTGTGCCTATCGGTGATACAGGGGTGCACACATGCACTTTTGTCACATAAATAGACGGGCCTTAGGGTGTGACTGTTAGTCACATAGTTGCGCGACTATCAGGAACACAACTGTGCACACATGTGTAGTTGTGATCCGCATAAGCGCACACCCCATGCATTCTTTTTTTCCTCCCTTGAGTACCCCCATGTGCGGTTGTCTAAGATACAACCGCACACTCATGTGTGAGAATCCTTTGATCGCCCACGCACTGGGGGACCCACTCTCACTAAAACCCCCTATACGACCCCCATACAACCTTGCCCAAAAAACAAAACCCTAAGTCCTATGCAGGAGGATACGACAACTAACCTGAGACTCGTAGATCCTGGAATGACTGCCTCAATCTCCCAGAATCTCCAAATCTCCTCTCAAATAGCTCGTCCACTCACTAAGACAACAAGTACAAATGAGGTGGCATTGTGGGTCCTACAACTATATATAGTCCTTTTTGACAAAATTCCAGACTCAATTCTGAGAGCTCTGAACGTTCATTTTTTGATCTGTCTTTAGCCACGAGACTAGAATCCTGTCACCTACACAATCATATTCCCTGGGCCACTTTCCATCCTCTGCCGTCGGGTATCATTGTTTATCATACCCACACTCAGGTACGTGTTCTCGCATTCACTTCTTATTGCATAATTGTTATATGTTCTTTATCTTCAGATATTGTTCACGTCAAGTATTCGGTTTTCATGTGTGCAAGTACTTGGTCATCCTCCACCCACGCTACCCCTTTAGGTATATCATTGATATTGGCATGCAGTCATTCCCTCTAAATATCATTTTCATCTCCAGTAACACCCTCTGACATTTACCTTTAGGGTCCATATATCCAGATCTGCAGTACCATCACCTCCACTACATTTTGGTGCTATCATCCGGTAGCACTCTTCCTCACATGATTTGTCCCATTCATATTCCCCCTTGGAACTTTGAGACTCATGATGTTTTCACCCTCTAGGACTGGGAGTCTCGTTAGTCTTACACATTTTTTGAGAATCAACCGCATACTCCTTTTCCTCATTCTTCTAACCTACCCAATCGACTCCCAGGATATCCCATAATGGTTCTCTCTTGACTGCACTTCCGCAGTAGCATTCACCATCCATTTCCTCCACACTCAATTTTCCCATCTGCAGATTTTCCTCCATTTCACTTCCCTAATACAGAAACCCATCTATGGGTCCCCCACCCTCCACCTATTTCCCAAGAAGCTTGCGCCATCATAGGCCAAGCCATTTTACACTGGGGCACCTGTTTCTGTATCTGTACAATTATCCCAACTTATTTTTTATTCTTTTGGTAATTGTATAAATCCGTTGCTTCCAACATTTTACATAGACTTTTGTTGTCACCTTTGATGACCTTCTTCCTTTTGGAAAACAAACCCATGTCACCCTTGGTTGGGGCATCCATTATCTTGTACTCCTGTTGATATCATCCATAAACCCTGAGTATCTCACCATCTCTGTACCCATGATTTCTGAGTTTCTCCACTTTGTCACACTTATGGCGCCATCTAACCCACACCTAGTTGTCCCCCTCACACTAGGTCCAATTTTACGATTGCTTCCACACCCCCTTTATCCCCAACCAAGGGCAGTCTTGAGTCTCACCACTCTTTGACTTCATCCATGTTAATCATGAGTTCCTGATCTCATCTAGTGGATTTCATGAATCCCTCCACTTTTTGGAGTCGCATCTCCCTTTCTGTCGACATCAACATAGTTTCCAGACGGGTGACAGTATCTTGAATCTCATTACCTTCACAATGAGGAGTCTCAGACAACACAAAGAGAACCATCATTGATTTCTGCTGTCGTTGACCCCCATGACATTTGACTTCAACACTTTCTCATGTTGCGGTGGGTCTTACTTTATGACTATTGCAGTTGTTTTTATATTTTTCGAAGACCTATGAACATAGTTAGGTCATCAATGCCTGCGAATCATCGACACTTTTTATAGGTGTCATCGCCTCTTTTCAGAGTTTGTTCACCATCAGAATTGTTCTCTTCTATTATCAACCCTCCCCCGAGGGTGTTGCAGTCATCTCCACCAACACACAACTTCAGTTACTGTATTACACCTTTTTGAGTTACATGACACGAGCATGGGGCATGCCCACCTCATTTGTACACAGTTTTATTTTTTATACCTTGCGAAAGGTTTGCGTCCTACAGGTTCCCCTCTCCCTCCAATGGATCACTCTTGACACTCTCCTCATCGATATTTCTTACAATGGTACTCTCAGTAGAATAAACATTGATGTATTTTGGCTATACATATGCTCCTAACCTCATACATCAAGGGGAATCTATTATCACTAAAATTTCATCTACAAATGGTTACATGAATCCAACATCTTCAAACAACTATTAGTTCACCCATGGACCAAAAATGACCAAAAATGCATTTCCAAAAGGACCAAAACTATACAATCAACAATAAAATCAGCATGTGCTAAGGCTACACAAGGAGCGCGTGCACATGTGCCATTCAAAAACGTAGGAAAAAGAACACATGCACACAATGCATGATTGTGGATGTAAAAAACTACGCATCCCTCAAAATGACGCAGTTATGATATTGGTCGGCCACCCACCCACTTCTGGTTCATCTTCCAAGTCGATTTGACATCCAAATCTTGGCTGAATTTGGCTGGGTGGTTGATCAAAGACCTAAGGGTGCCCTAAATGGCCCCTTGCTCACACTAAAAGCTGGTTAAATAATGTTTCAAAGTTATGCTATAAAAAGAGTCCATGGGTGCACTACATTTTTAAGGAATTCATTTGTATTGTTATGCTGCTGATATTCTCTTGGAGGATCCTCTTTCCTCATCAAGAGCATGCTAGCACCATTTTAGTTAGCCATTCATATCACCTCTAGATTGGATGTGATTTGGATTCTCTTAACCATTTCATTTTAGTTCCTCACTTGTAAGAAGAGCTCAATATTTGGGGGTCCAAGAGCCCTCCCTTGGAGGAAGAGGGGACCCTAAGTCTCCCTTTCTCTTTGGTGTTTTCTTTCCACTAGTATAATTCTTTCCATAGGTGGCATGAGTCTTGTTTGTTTCCTATTCTAATGGAACCACCAAATCCCTTGAATTACACTTCCTTAGTAAAGGATATGAATCCTTCCATTCTCCTCCCTTCCACCCCCAATTCATAAGAATCATCAATTCTTCTTCTTGGACTCTTCTATTGTTTTGATCTTTTGATCTAGACATCAAAGACGCTTCTTCTTCACCATTCTTCCTTAATTATATAGTCTCCCAATTGGTGTGATGTTAATCCCTAAATAGTAGCTCATCACCCCTTAATTAGGGAATATTATATTAGTAATGTTATTTTATTTATGTCGGCTTTAGTCCATTAGTTGTAATTATACCCCCTTGTCTCCTATATATACCAAGGAGACATTTTCATTTTGAATCATCTTGTAATTGTACATTTATGTGGGCATAAGGAGGTTTCCCCCTCGAAGAGACTTATTATCTGAGTTTCTCTCTTTTTCAAGGTATTGAGTACTTATTCTGAGGTTTTTCTATGCTACATTGATATTTGGTTCTTAACATATGGTATCAGAGCTCAAGGTCTTGGGGTCTCGCTGCTACATCTGAGACACCTTGGAATTTTTGCTATAAATTTTTTTCTACAATGTTTCCAAAGGAACGTCCAAGAGGATATTTAGTAGATGGATCAAGGTACATTGGGTTAAAATTTCATCTCCTGAGGCCTTATAATTTCGGAGATACAACCTATGCAAGATAGGGTTCTGGAATCATCCTGAACTGAGTCATTGTGGAATTGTCGCTATAAAATATTTTTTGTAACGTTTCAGACCCTGACCTTTGTATGATATTCACAAAAATTAGTAAGGTATCTGTGGTAAAATTTTCAGCTTCTGGGTCATCTTAAATTTGTATATACACCCTGTGGAAGATAGGGTATCTGACTAGTCCTATTGACTAGTCTCAAGAAGGTGTTCCAGGTAAAACAATAATAACTTATTCCTAGAGTATCCAAATTGAGTGAGACTAGTTTCATTGGATAGTGGAAAATCTGTAGTATTTTGGGTATGTGTTTCAGAATTTTGTATCATTTATTTTGTGCGGGGCACGCTATACAAGTGAGATCTCATGGAAAGGCCAAAAATCAGCAAGTTGTGGGGAAGTTACCGTAAATTCCACGTGGCACGTCCAATTTTGATCAGACCTATGGCATTGTAGAGAAGAAATATCATAGAACTACAAAATATAAAGTTTCATACCTAGAAGGGATGAAACTTTGGAGATACAACCGAATAAATATTGTCTAGCAGAACCACCTCAAAATCAAGGTTCAAAAGTGATACTTGGCCAACATGCCACCCAAAAAGGGAACTTCTACACCAAATAAGCCTCCAGAAAATCCTAATTGGAATCTTGATTAAGGTTAAGAAATGATTAGGGACATAAATTATTTACAAAAGAAGACAATAAAAAAATATGAACTACAAGAGATGGAAGCTAAGTTGGAGGAAATAAATACTAAGATGGATGGTTTAAAAGAGGAGATCATGGAAGGATCGAAAAATTTCGTAATAGAGAGGACACCTGAAAGTGAAAATGTATCCCATGAAATTCATGACGAGGACACAAGGAAGGTGAATCAAGAATGGAGAAACTTTAACCTTGGGTTGAATACCAACCACATTCCTAAGATCAATATGCAGAAGTTTGATGGCAAGGACCCTATCACATGGATACTTCAGATGGAGCAATTCTTTGATCTACATATTGTTCCACATACACAAAATGTACAAATTGCTTCTTTATATTTAGAAGCCAATCAATTTTTATGGTATATATGGCTTTGTTCTCTTAAATCACTCGTCATTTGGAAAATTTTCACAGAAGAAATGATAGCACACTATGAGGATACAAGGAGCAATACCTTCTTTAGCCAATTGATAAATCTCAAGAAAAAGGGTTCAGTTACAGAGCACATTGAGAACCTCCAAAGATTGAATATAAATGTAACAGATATTCCAGATGAGCACTTGATTGATGTATTCATAGGAACTTTAAGAGATAACTTTCAACATGAGGTTCGCCTTTGGGAACACAAATCATTGGAGAATGCATTTAGGGTGGAGAGAAATGTTGAAAGTAAACATCTAGCTATGGCTACTAGAAGGACCAATCCTAACATCTATAGAGAGAATAATTCTGCTTCTTCTAAAATGCCTCAACCTACAAGGTTGACACCTCAACAATTGGAGGAAAGAAAAGAAAAAGGTTTATTCTTTAATTGTGACAGCAAGTACAGTAAGGGACATAAGTGTGGTGAGAAGAAATTAATCTACATAGATTGTGAAGAGGAAGATGAACAAGAACATGAACAAGAACCATGTCAAGATGAAAATGTAGAATCAATTTCATATGAAGAGTTGACTCCCACGATATCATGTAATGCATTGGATGGAATTTAAACACTCCTCAAACCCTCAAGATCGAAGGAGATATCAAAAAAAAAAGGTAATAGTCCTAATTGATTCTAGTAGTACTCATAATTTCATTCACTATAAATTAGCCAAAGATCTCAATTGCTTTGTATATCCAGCACCAGAGTTTCAAGTAATGATTGCAGATGGAGGAACTATAAATTGCTCAGGAAAATGCA
>SNQJ01S0148079.1:9633-26667 GCA_010110895.2 Picea sitchensis
TTAAAATCCTTGAGAGATATTTCCTCCCTAAAATCCTTGAGAGATATTTCATCCCTAAAATCCTTAAAGATATATTTTCTCCCTAAATATATTTTAGATCCCTTTTTAGTGGATCTGATGAGTGATCCTCTCCATGGTGGTTAAGCCTCCAAATCCTATATAATGAAGGCTTTCCATGGAGATGAGAAAGGGAGAAGTTTAGAGATACCAAACTTATGATCTCATAAGGGAGAAGTTTAGAGATACCAAACTTATGATCTCATGAGGGGAGAAGTTTAGAGATACCAAACTTATGATCTCATAAGGGGATAATTTTAGAGATACCAAACTTATGATCTCATAAGGAAAGAAGCAAATTTGAGGTATCAAACCTATGGTCTTGGGAGCTTTGTGAAAAGTATGGACGAGGAGGACTTGAAGAGGCTGCTGCGACTTCACATATGGTTTGTAAGTATCTCTTTTGAATTCTCATTAATACATATGATTGGCATGTTTCCTTCAAGTTTGTGTACATTTGCATGGGCTTGTCTCTTTTGATGAATCTAGTTTTAAACTAATCTTGGTAGAATAGGAAGGACTTGAATATCAAGTTCAAACTGGACCGAGTGAGGACAAACTTCAGAAAAAGGTACTCATACTTTCTTCCTCTTTTCCCTTGACTAGTTTAGCTACATTTAAAGGAATGTCAGTGTTCAAAGTTATCATTATTCTGTCTTGGTCATAGGGGTATAAGATCCAAGAGGATATTCACCTCCCATAAATTCGAGTCTTTCTCTAGATCTCATAGATATTGAGTCGAGTCTTTAGCTAGATCTCATAGATGTCGAGTTGAGTCTTTCTTTAGGTCTCGTATTTGAACCTTCCTTTCATCTGAATTTATCCTTTTTCTCCATCTAGAACAAAAATTGGTGACAACCCAAAGTCGATGAATGCATTGAAGCTTGGGGGGGGCATGTCTCCAGCCTTTGATTATCATTCTAGAGTTAAGCCAATAGATTTTCAAGATGGGGGCAGAGTACCAACCATGCATGGGTATCCCTACCTTTGGAAATTACATTGGGAATTTGCAAGCATAGTTTAATTTTGTTTCAAGATTGTGTAAAAATAAAACCAATACCGAGCTTAGTCTTTGTTCTTTCTCATGCTTGTAAATACATGAGAATGTAACTGAGTATACTTTTACCACTTTTTTGGACTCGTAAATGTTATACGAAAAAGGAACCCCATGGAGTCTCCTTTAAGCTCTTTTCAGACTCTCTAAACATGAAAAGATTGTCGAGTGATCTTGCTTCCTTTCACACTCGTTAAAGGTTTGAAAGGGCATATTTTGAGTGGTAGTTTATCTCTTTTTCAGCCTCGCGAGACTAACATTACGGAAAAGGACAACCCCAGAGTCACCTTTAAGTTCTTTTAAGACTCTCTAAACATGAAAACCACCGAGTTTTCCTTCTCTGGACTCGTTAAAAATTACACATTGAAGGGCCCATATGGGACTGAACCCTTACTTCTTCCAGTTCATTAAACAAAGGAAGAGGGACTCACCAAAGGTGAGTTATATCGATCATGTGTTATCCTCCTCGAGCTTGTTAAATTAAAAAGAGGTACTTATCTATCTGGGTGAGGGAAAAATTGAAGGAAGTGGTTCAAGGTTTTTGAGAATCCTTTATGGCAGCTTTTGTCACCCTTGAACATGGCACCTGCTTGCGTCTCGTCTTACAGTTGGGTAATATGCTTGTCTCTGAGTCATACCAATTCCATGTGTTGCCATACTTTTTCACCCAGTCGAAGAGTGCTCTTATTGTTATCACATTACATTTTGGTACTCGTCGAGTCAATGCTACCAAGTCAGTTGTCGTGCCTCATCATGTTCAAGGGAATCTTCACTTCAAACCATCCATTTGCAGTATTACTAGTTTTCATTTCCTGTGTTAGTCCATACTCATTTGATTCACCATATTAAATCACTTTCCTATGTCAGTTTCATGTCGTTGATAGGGGATACATAAAGGACCTCCTTCGACAAGTCTTTTCATGTCGACCTCAACACATCATCCAAGAATTAGACTTAGAAATTGATTAGTACCTTGGGACCATGAGCATAGTTTTTCTTCTCTGTGGCAAGCTCGTTAAACAATGAAACATAGGTATTGAGCATAGATATTTCCCTTTGTCAATCTCGTTAAAAAATGAAACAATCACTTCTCCCATCAAGTCAAGTCTTTCACTAGATCTCGTAGATATCGAGTCAATTCTTTAGCTAGATCTCATAGATGTCAAGTCAAGTCTTTCATTAGGTCTCGTATTTGAACCTTCATTTCATCCACCCTTATCCTTTTTCTCCATATAGTACAGAAATTGGTGACAACCTCAAAGTTGGCGAATGAAATGAAGCTTGGGGGGGCATGTCTCCAGCCTTTGATTATCATTCCAGAGTTAAGCCACTAGCTTTTCAAGCTAGGGGCAGAGTACCAACCATCCATGGGTATCCCTACCTTTGGAAATTACGTTGGGAATTTACAAGAATAGTTTCGCTTCTCTGTGGAAAGATCGTTAAAAAATGAAACAAAGGTCACGAGCATAGTTTCCCTCTCTGTAGAAATCTCGTTAAAAAATGAAATAGAAATTTGGGGATTGAACCCAGAGCCATGAGCATAGTTTTCGTTCTTTGTGGCAAGCTCATTAAAAAATGAAACAAAGGTCTTGAGCATAGTTCTTTTCCCATGCCAAGCTCGTTAGAAAATGAAACAATCACCTCTCCCATCAAGTGGAGTCTTTCTCTATATCTCTTAGATAATGAGTTGACTCTTTAGCTATATCTCGTAGATGTCGAGCGAGTCTTTTGTTAGGTCTCGTATTTGAACCTTCCTTTCATCTGACTTTATCCTTTTTCTCCATCTAGTACAAAAATTGGTGACAACCTCAAAGTCGTTGAATGAAATGAAGCTTGGGGGGGCATGTCTCCAACCTTTGATTATCGTTCTGGAGTTAAGCCACTAGATTTTCAAGATGGGGGTAGAGTACCAACCATCCATGGGTATCCCTACCTTTGGAAATTACGTTGGGAACTTACAAGCATAGTTTAATTTTGTTTCAAGCTTGTGTAAAAATGGAACCAATACCGAGCTTAGTCTTTGTTCTTTCTTGTGCTCATAAATACATGAGAATGTAACAGAGTATACTTTTACAACTTTTTCAGACTCGTACAGGTTATACGAAAAAGGAACCCCCTAGAGTCTACTTTAAGCTCTTTTTAGACTCTCTAAACATGAAAATATTGTCGAGTGATCTTGCTTCCTTTCACACTCATTGAAAGGTTTGAAAGGGAATCTTTTGAGTGGTAGTTTATCTCTTTTTCAACCTTGCGAGACTAACATTACGTAAAAGGACAACCTTGGAGTCACCTTTAAGTTCTTTTCAGACTCTCTAAACATGAAAAACCACCGATTTTTCCTTCTCTGGACTCGTTAAAAATTACACATTGAATGGCCCATATGGGACCAAGCCCTTACTTCTTCCATTTCATTAAACAAAGGAAGAGGGACTCACCGAAGATGAGTTATATCGAGCATGTGTTAACCTCCTCAAGCTTGTTAAATTAAAAAGAGGTACTCATCTATTTGGGTGTTGGAAAAATTGAAAGAAGTGGGTCAAGGTTTTTGAGAATCCTTTATGGCAGCTTTTGTCACCCTTGAACATGGAACCTATTTGCGTCTCATCTTACAGTTGGGTAATCTTCTTGTCTCTGAGTCATACCAATTCCATGTGTCACCATACTTTTTCATCCAGTTGAAGAGTGCTCTTATTTTCATCACATTACATTTTGGTACTCGTCGAGTCAATGCTTCCAAGTCAGTTGTCGTGCCTCATCATGTTCAAGGGAAGTTTCATTACAAACCATCCATCCACAGCATTACCGGTTTCTATTTCGTGTGTCAGTACATACTCATTTGATTCACCATATTACATCACTTTCCTATGTCATTTTTGTGTCGTTTATGGGGGATACATCAAGGCCCTCCTTCAACGAGTCTTTTCCTGTCGGCCTCAACACATCATCCAGGAATTAGACTTAGAAATCAATTAGTACCTTGGGACCTGCATGCCTCAATGGAAGGACTCCACGCCTTTGATAGTAGGTTTACATCATTGAACTCTAATCAGATGATTCCACGAATGTTATACTTCAACTCATTTATTCACATTCATTGGATTGTACTAGGGTACCTCAGGAGTCATTGACATAATTGGTGTTTTCCCTCGCACTTGTTAACAATTTACCTCAATGATTGATAATCAAGTGGTTTCTATCATGTTCGACATCAAAACATCTATTCACATGGTTAGATTCGTACCACATCAGTATTGGGATGAAAACCCTAGGCTGAGAATTCACTCTGTTAAACTTCTTTTCTGAGGCTACGAAGGAGATTATTTGACCACACTAATGTATACATTGTCACATAGATCCAAATTGTATTGGTTCATGGATATGTTTTATCATCTCGTAGAGCCACTGTGTATTTTTCATGGCTATGATAAGTTCATGTCATGGATGTATGGATCCACATTGTATCTTTGGTGGCCATATCCTCAGTCAATATTTTTCATGGATCCGTAGTGTATTGGTCGACGACCGTGCTTTGAGTCATCTCATATTTCGAGCATAGGTATGTTTGCCTTGGAAATGGAACATTTTTTAATACTGTTTGATGGTTGTTTGTAGCTTCTTCCAAGTTCTCCAACTCCACACCCTTGCATTAAATATTTGTAAAGTGTTTCGGCCATCATTCTTTCTTCTGACCTCACACTTTAGGGGGAATTCATTTACACATGAAATTTGCACACCTAGGTACCTCACCCTAAGTTTCGTAAGTGTCATATAAGTGTCTCATATATCTTGACACCATGGAATAACCTATGTTACAATCCCTAGTCAATGTGGAGGAGGGATATATTACATGAAGGCCAAAATACCAAGTGCACATGAATTATTATTAATATTCATGAAAAAGAAATTAATTAAGTGTGATAATCAAGTGCACATGAATTATTATTAATATTCATGAAAAATAAATTAATTAAGTGTGAGAATCCACCTCACATTTGGTTTCCTATTTTTTAGGGAAGGTGGAGGATCTCATGGATGGTTGAAGTATTTCCTCCTTAAAATCCTTGAGAGATATTTCCTCCCTAAAATCCTTGAGAGATATTCGTCCCTAAAATCCTTAAAGAGATATTTTCTCCCTAAATATATTTTATATCCCTTTTTAGTGGATTTGATGAGTGATCCTCTCCATGGTGGTTAAGCCTCCAAATCCTATATAATGAGGGCTTTCCATGGAGATGAGAAAGGGAGAAGTTTAGAGATACCAAACTTATGATCTCATAAGGGAGAAGTTTAGAGATACCAAACTTATGATCTCATGAGGGGAGAAGTTTAGAGATACCAAACTTATGATCTCATAAGGAAAGAAGCAAATTTGAGGTATCAAACCTATGGTCTTGGGAGCTTTGTGCAAGGGCTGGACGAGAAGGAATTGGAGAGGCTGCTGCGACTTCATCTACGGTTTGTAAGTATCTCTTTTGAGTTCTCATTAATACATATGCTTGGCCCGTTTCCTTCAAGTTTGTGTACATTTGCATGGGATTGTCTCTTTTGATGAATCTGGTTTTAANCAAGTGCACATGAATTATTATTAATATTCATGAAAAAGAAATTAATTAAGTGTGATAATCAAGTGCACATGAATTATTATTAATATTCATGAAAAATAAATTAATTAAGTGTGAGAATCCACCTCACATTTGGTTTCCTATTTTTTAGGGAAGGTGGAGGATCTCATGGATGGTTGAAGTATTTCCTCCTTAAAATCCTTGAGAGATATTTCCTCCCTAAAATCCTTGAGAGATATTCGTCCCTAAAATCCTTAAAGAGATATTTTCTCCCTAAATATATTTTATATCCCTTTTTAGTGGATTTGATGAGTGATCCTCTCCATGGTGGTTAAGCCTCCAAATCCTATATAATGAGGGCTTTCCATGGAGATGAGAAAGGGAGAAGTTTAGAGATACCAAACTTATGATCTCATAAGGGAGAAGTTTAGAGATACCAAACTTATGATCTCATGAGGGGAGAAGTTTAGAGATACCAAACTTATGATCTCATAAGGAAAGAAGCAAATTTGAGGTATCAAACCTATGGTCTTGGGAGCTTTGTGCAAGGGCTGGACGAGAAGGAATTGGAGAGGCTGCTGCGACTTCATCTACGGTTTGTAAGTATCTCTTTTGAGTTCTCATTAATACATATGCTTGGCCCGTTTCCTTCAAGTTTGTGTACATTTGCATGGGATTGTCTCTTTTGATGAATCTGGTTTTAAACTAATATTGGTAGAATAGGAAGTCTGTTTTGTCTTATTTGTCTATTGGATTGCATAATTCATTGAAGGACTTGAAGATCAAGTTCAACCCGGACCGAGCGAGGAAAAACTTCAGAAAAAGGTACTCATACTTTCTTTCTCTTTTCCCTTGATTAGTTTAGCTACATTTAAATGAATATCAGTGTTCAAAGTTAGCATTTTTCTGTCTTGGTCATAGGGGTCTGAGATCCAATAGGAAATTCACCTGTCCGTAGGGGAATTTTCCTACAACACTCACCTTCGGTAAGTTCCTCCTTCTTTGTTTAATGAACTGGAAGAAGTAAGGGTTCATCCCCATATGGGCCCTTCAATGTCTAGTTTAACGAGTCCAGAGAAAGAAAACTTGGTGGTTTTTCATAATTAGAGATTCTGAAAAGAAATTAAAGACGACTCCAGGGTTGTCTTTTTTCGTATTTTTAGTCTCCGAGGTCCAAAAAAGAGATAAACTATTACTCGAAATATGCCCTTTCATACCTTTTAATGAGTGTGAAAGGAAACAAGATCACTCGACAATCTTTTCATGTTTAGAGAGTCTGAAAAGAGATTAAAGGAGACTCGAGGGGGTTCCTTTTTTGTATAACCTTTATGAGTTCGAAAAAGTGATAAAAGTATACTCGGTTACATTCTCATGTATTTATGAGCGTGAGAAAGAAAAAAGACTAAGTTCATTGGTGTCATAAGGTTACCAAAAGATGCTGCTCAAAATCTTGTAAAATCAAGTTGTTCTAGGCACAAGACATTAGTAATTTCTCAAAAAAATAATTAAAAACCCAAAGATAGACTTTATAATAAGGAGAAATGACCTAATTGACCATTTCAAATATCGAACTAGGTCAAAAATTCATTTTACCATTCTCCTCTGGTCTTTGTATTTTTACCTCTTTTTGTGCATTTTTCGAGCGTTGATTGCGGACGTTGTGAGCGACCCTTTTCAAAATTGTCTGGACTGGGTTGGTTGTTTCCTTCCCCTCATATTTTTTCATGCCTTTTTAATGCATTTTAACCTTTAGTTTAGGTGTTCTAGGCTCCTTGGAAATCCCTAGAGCGTCGAACTGGATCAATGCTCCCTCAAGGCATCGAAGAGAGCACCAATCATGATTTCAAAACACTGGTGTGCATGATGAGGGGGTGCTAGTGATTTGTTAGCTTATTTGAGGGAGTGCTAGGTGTAAAACTCAAAAATTCTTTGATTTTTAGGCTAAAAAGAGGTAATTTTTTTCCATGATGATTTAGCTAATGATGATTAATTAATGTTTTTGCAGGTTTCATCTATAGCCAGCCATGATTGAGTGGAAGGAATATGAACACGATTTCGATGAATTTGCCTCTCTTCAAGACCCTCAAGCGAGGGAGACTTTACACAATTATGGCTTGATCAATTATTTCAAGCTTCAGAACATGAGAAAATAGGTACTATTGCTTGAATACTTGATTGGTCTATGGGATGATGCTGAGAAAGCGTTCTGAATAGGGATTCATATGATTGAAATTGATATGGATGATGTGTATTTTTTTATGAGGCTCTCGAGGAGAGGGGCACCCATAATATTTTCTGGGAACTAGGCTACTTCACAACCGACCGAGGCATATGTTGTCGAACATTGCATACCAGGGTCACAGTTGGTGGGTAGAAGAATCATGATAAAATATGTGAGAGACTTATCACTTCGATCTGTGCTATTCACCATTACCAAGTTGGCGGGGAGAACCAGTGCTCATATTGCTTCAAAATCAAAAATATCTTATGCCATATAGTGTTTGGAACCAAGATTGTTCAACTAGAGTGAAAAGTTCCTGAGGAATGTCAAAGAACAAATATCGAAATGCAGAACTGGCAGGCAAAAAAAACCCGGATATGGTTCTTTCTTGGTTTCATTTTTCTTAGAGCAGATCCCCCAGATGCAGCCACAGGTTGCAATGATAGCACGTCCCATGACCGAGCCACATATGGAGAGGTGGACCAGTATTTCTGAAAGGTTGGGGAATCATCCCTCATATTTTAGATTCATTGCAGACTTCTTCGCATGGTGGAGAAGGCAGTTAGTGGTGATTGAGGACTTCCCCTATGCTGGGGAAAATTTTAGATGCAGTGCTGTCATGGTACTCCCCGAGGGCATACAGTGGGATGCATCAAGTACGAAAGATAACATAACCTTGCAATTAATATTTTTGTTTTGTCTTTTATATGTTTTTGTTTATACAACAAGATATCTAAACCATATTGTTTTCATCATGCAGATAAAGGTGCGTCACTTTTGGCGGAGATGCCAACATTGGGGCGTCGTGGGGATGTACAAGTGACAATTGAGCATGACATTGTAGTGAGGGGACTCCGGGAGGTGGAGAGAAACCTCTGGGGTTTGACGATGGGTGTCCCCCCTTTGAGGAGGCAAGATGTGCCTTTACATCTTCAGTGACATACAATTGGGGTCTCCGAAGGCCTCAATCATTTGTTATGACGGGTGACATGAGTAGTTGTGTAATTTTTAGAGCACAATGTGATACATGAGGATGATTAGAGTCCTCGGTCATTTTTTAGTCCTTATGATGATATTTGTTGGGCCCTTCATATTTGGGATAAGGAATCGTGCAAGTTTGACTGAACACGAGCTGTGCAAGCTTCAGAAGTGTTAGGATATTTAGAAACTTAGGATTTATTTAAGATCTACTTGGTTTAATGTGTCGTTAGGTAAAAGTGTGTTTCTTAGTGTGCTTCTTTAGTATGCATTAGTATGCATTTGTAGTTAGGAAATCCGATGGTCACGATATGTTCTCGACATAGAGTGATCTGACGGTTCATACTCTCCTCGATCTTAACGACCAATGATCCGTGGCTTAGCACCCGATTGGTACACGATCTCTATTTAAATATCATGGAGGGTCATTTTCTGATGATCAATTGTGAGAAAATCTCTTGTAAAATCTCTCTGTAATCTTTTTCTTTTCATTAATAAACTGCTCCAAGTGGCCGCATTGGCTGGGGTCGTGGATGTTTCCTTGTAGGGGTTTTACCACGTAAAAACATTGGTGTATTGATATTTGATATAGTTATGTGAGTGGTTACTGAAGGTGTTCGTCCTTTGTTTGAATACCTATGTTGTCAAACATGGTATCAGAGCCTGTTGGAAGACCCACTCCTGTTGTAGATCGAGATCGTGAAGCCGAGTTGCCTCATCTCCATTTTATGTCATTTCCATACATTTCTGGGCTGAGAGGACTGTTCCATTGCGTCCGAGCACTCGTTTCAGTCAGGAACCCTTTTCATTTCACTTGAAAAGGTTTATGTTTTCCCAAGATACAACCATTACAGTCAGATTCAGAGAGAAATTTTTTTCTTGTGTGAAAATAGTTTTTTTTTGAGCACGCTCTCCAAGGCCATCTTCCACAACAAAAACAACAACAACAATAGAAACAAAAACACCCCCAATCCTCCTTCTGAACATTACAATATGTTTTGCTAGACCATTTGGTTAAAAGTTTCCTTATTAAGTAAGAGGTCTTGAGTTCAAGTCTCTCTTTGCCTTACAATATAGCGATGACTTGGGCAAACTATGGCATGAGCGGTTTAGTCATCTAAACTATTGCTCATTGCAACAACTATGTAATCAACATATGGTCACTGGTCTTCCTCTTGTTTCATGTAGAGATGGTGTTTGTTCCGGTTGTGCTCTCGGAAAACATCATCGGGATAGTTTTGAAAAACATGCCTCTTGGCACACCTCGGGTCCTTTGCAGCTTGTTCATAGTGATTTGTGTTGTCCACTTTCTTCTCCTTCTTTTTTTGGGTGCAAGTATTTATTAACTTTCATTGATGAATTTTCCAAATGCACTTGGGTTTACTTCTTAAAACTTAAGAGAAAAGTATTTGACAAGTTTTTGTCCTACAAGGCCCTTGTAGAAAAGCATTTTGGACATCAAATTCAAAGGTTAAGAACAAATAATGGAGGCGAATATGTGAACAATAATTTTACAAGTTACTACACTACACAGGGAATCCAAATGCAACACACTGTTCCATATACACCACAACAAAATGGTGTTGCTAAGAAAAAGAACCGCACATTAAAAGAAATGGCTAATTGTATGATCCAATCTAAGGGATTAAGTCTAAAGTATTGGGTGAAAGCCATCAACTATGCCAATTACATAGTAAATCACACTCCCACAAAGGCTCTTAAAAATATAACACTAGAAGAAGCTTGGACTAAAATTAAACCAGATGTAAGTCACTTCTGTGTATTTGGCAGTAAGCATGGGCTCACATTTCTGATGAGAAAAGGAAATCATTGCATCCTAAAAGTGAGAAGTGTATATTTGTTGGTTATTCTGAAGATGTCAAAGGTTACAGACTTCTTCAATCACATTGTAATGAAATTATTATTAGAAGAGATGTTGAATTTGTAGAAAATCTCTTGGCCTGCGAGCCTAATTTGATGTTTGTGCCTTCTTTGGCCTGCGAGCCTAATTTGGCGGTTGTGCCTTCTTAGGCCTGCAATCCATCTTTAGCATTTATGCCTTCTTCTGATTTGGTTTCTTCTTCGGATGATGACAGTGAGGATGAAAATCCACCTCCGCCTACTCACCCTCCTCTATATGAGTCCTTTGAACCTGAACCAACACCAATTCCACCACTTCCTAGATGGGTCTGTTCAACATGAGAAGCAACTGATGATCTTGTCAGTGATCCTTCAGATCAACGTCAGACATGCTCATAGTTCCAGTGAGCCTCTTCTCTTTTGGATCAATTTTCATAAACTCACGATCCATAGACATTTGCAGAAGCTTCAGGTCATCCATATTGGGATACAATAATGAATGAAGAGTATCATTCTTTAATGGAAAACGATACTTGGGATCTTGTACCTCTTCCAAAAGGAAGAAAACTTGTCAGATGTAAATCGGTCTATAGAACTAAGCATGCATCAGATGGAAGTATTGAAAGACACAAGGCTCGGTTAGTTGCCAAAGTATTTTCCAAAGTTGAAGGAATTGACTATAATGAAACCTTTGCCCCTGTACCCAAAATGAATTCCATCCACCTTGTTCTTTCCCTCGCCGCCTCACATAAATGGGATATCCATCAGATGGATGTTAAATCCACCTTCTTGCATGGAGATTTGTAAGAAGAAATCTACATGGAACAACCTCCTGGCTATATCCAGAATGACTCTAGCCTTGTTTTTCGCCTCAAGAAATCTCTTTATGGTCTCAAGCAAGCTCCTCGAGCTTGGTATGCAAAAATGGACAGTTTTCTTATTGCCACTGGATTCTCTAGATGCCATTATGATCCTAATGTATATACCAAGAAAGTAGGAAGCCATCTCATAATCCTTGTCCTTTATGTTGATGACCTTATCCTTAATGGCAGTGACTCAAAAATTTTAAACCATGTGAAAACCATCCTTAAGAAGAAATTTGAGATGACAGACTTAGGATTTTTGCACTATTTCCTTGGACTCCAAGTTTTGCAAACAAATGAAGGAATTTTTCTTTCCCAGTCTAAGTATGCCTATGAACTTCTTCGTCGCTTTCACATGGATGATTGTAAACCATCCCCTTCTCCCTTCCAGTATGGAGTCACGCTTACTTCCACCTTTACTTCTCCTGAATTTGATGCCACCCTGTACCATCAGTTAGTTGGTAGCCTCTTATACTTGACTCATACCCATCCTGATCTTTCCTTTGCTGTTGGTCTTGTTTATCAGTATATGAAAAAACCCCATGAAAGCCATTGGAAAGTAGCTAAAAAGATACTTCTCTATGTCCATGGTACAGTTTAGTTGAGGATACATTACATTTTAGAGGCGACTCCGTTATTGGTTGGTTTCACTGATTCAGATTGGGTCAACGAACCTGATGATTAGAAGTCTATTGTAGGTTATGTTTTCAGCCTTGGTTCAGGACTTGTCACTTGGGCCTGTAAGAAACAATAGGCTATTTCACTTTCTTTAATAGAAGCAGAGTACCGAGCAACGTTAAATGCAAGTCAGGAAGCCTTGTGGCTTCGACAAATCATTTCAGAGTTTGGATTCCAGTAGCAACATCCAACCAACCTTTGGTGTGACAATCAGAGTGCCATCAAGATCACCAAAGACCCAGTTCAACATCAGTGTATAAAACACATCGATCTACACATGCACTTCATCATAAAGCTCATTCATGATCAAGTTATTAAAGTTCTCTTTTGTCCTACAGAAGATCAAGTTGCATTTGTATTTAGGAAATTCGACGGTCACGATATGTTCTTGACATAGAGTGACCTGATGTTTCATACTCTCCTCGATCTTAACGGCCATTGATCCATGGCTTAACACCTGATTGGTCCATGATCTCTATTTAAAGAGAATGGAGGGTCATTTTACGATGATTGATTATGAAAAACTCTCTTGTAAAATCTCTCTGTAATATTTTTATTTGCATTGATAAACTGCTCCAAGTGGTCACGTTGGTTGGGGCCGTGGATGTTTCCCTGTAGGGGTTTTACCCCGTGAAAAAATCGGTGTGTTGATCTTTGATCTAGTTATGTGAGTGGTTACTGAAGGTGTTAGACCTCTATTGGAATACCTGTGTTGTCGAACAAGAAGAAGCTGAACAATGGAGCAAGAAAGAGCAACAAAAATTGGTTGTGAAAGACACCGCAACGCCAGCTAAGCAACAAAGGTTGCAACAGAACAAGGAAGCGTGAAAACCAAGATAGAAGACACAACCTAGCTATATATAGGGATGAACATGATTGTCAAAGGGTTGGGTTTTGTTGGTTGGTTGCAAGTAGCTTGGCTGGTTAGCCATTGATTTGGTTGGATTGTAGTTCAGTCTGATCTTTCCCTCTTGGTGAGGTTGTTGTCAATCGAGTTAAGTTAAGTTCTGAGTCTGTAATGTAATCAATATATTAGCCTGAGAATTGGAGCTCTGCGACATGGGTCCAGAGCCAAGAGTCTGTACAGAGCACTACTGTGTATTTCTGAGTCTGTAATTAAAGGTTTCTAAAGATAATATGAAGAAGGACCTGAATTTTCAATATATGATATGTCTCTGTTTGTTTTACTTATAAATTGCAATACTTCTTTATGGGTTATAAATTCTTCTTGATGGTTATGTGTTTAGATTCTTGTTCACAATGTAAGTAGGTTAGATTCTTGCATACATAAGATTCAGATCTGTTCATGTCTCTTGCGCAAGATCAGGATGAGTCCTGAAGGTTCTATGGATCCTACTAAATCTTTTCCATACCCTTCCCTATCTATGTGTCTAGGCAGCACTTCGGGTGAGACTTCTTCTCTTTGGAGAAGATGAAAATGCCAATGCTCTAGACTACTTAGTACCTTTTGTTGGTAACCTGAGAAGGACCCTAGTCTGATCAAATTCACGCCAACAAATGGCTTCCGTTGTAGAAGCAACACTCCTTGCCATGACGTGGCAAGACAAAGTTGGAAATTTTCAAGGAGTGAAAGAGTGAGCCTTAGAGTTGGTCCCATAGTTGGGCCCTTCATTTGATGAGGAAAAAGAAGATAAATCACAAACAAAAGAGAAGAAGGAAGAAGAAAAGGAGGACAAGGGAAAACAACAGATGCTCCTGGAATCTATGAAATAACCAAGAACTTGACTTGAGGGCGAGTGTTATTGGATAAATCAGTAAATGCAGACATAAACTGATCTCCCTAGATCCACCTAGATCTAGAGAAAAACAAGACAAAACATGGCGCATTCCCTAGGCTCTAATCATCGAATTTACTATCGAACAAAAGATGAAAGACATACCTTTAAGTGTCGCTTCCTTATGTCTTTGTTGTTCCTGTTTTTCTCTGGTTCTCTTGTGATACTAATCCTGCAGTGAGACACAAACCAACCAAAGTGAAAGAAACAATAATATATTCAATGAAAACCTATGCATGTGATCAAGGAGTCATGTAATAAAATGAGAACGATTTTATGAGAAAGAAACATGCCACTATATTATATAATGTGGAAGAAAGATACAACCAAATGCCTTGATGTTGTCAGGTTCCTTCCAATAGTTCCTTTCTTCCCACACACTTCTTGCACTAATGGATTCTGAGACTATGTATTTGATAACTACTCACAATCATTCTTGACAAAGAAAATCTCAAAGCCAACATAAATTTCCCAAGCTCAATCCAACTACAAAATCCAAGCTCCAAAACCAACCAACTTTCTCCATGAGAGCTCCACTCCTTTTATAAGCTAAAGAGGATAAGGTGAGGAGGTTAGGATGATCCCACTAAATCGTGAAAGCAAGTAAGATCCAAACCGTTCGGAAGCCACCTCACTATAGAAGCTTCTTCTTCTAGAAGCATCGAGAAAATTCTCATTTTTCCCACGTATGAAGGTTGCCACACGCTAGCTATAGAGAAACCTATGAAAACTGTGCAGCCTAGCTATAGGGCAACCTGCAGAAATTAGGCATTTCCGCACTCTGTGTATATAGCAGCCTACGGAAATCCTCCTTAATAAGGTTTTTACAAAGGAAAATACAACTTCTTCTCTCAGGGAAAGTTCTTCTCCCTTCTTTCTTCAGGAATTCAAGCCACTAACCCCTCTGAAGGTAACAGATAGGTTTACATCATTAAAGGTCATAGGGATGATGAAAATAATGTGTAACAGAGAGCCCCCCAAAGTATGAAGTTAGAACAGAGTGATAGCTGATATACTTTGTCAAGTGTGTGTAGGGAACAAAGAATAGTCGGTCATAAACTTGGCAACAAACAAGGAAATACAGTACAATCATATATCATCACTGAGGTAGGGATTCCCACACTCAGAATACAAATGACTCAAAGCATAAATGCCAACATACAAAGATCCATATCAAGTAATACAGGTCATGGCCACCAAACACACACTGTGGATCCATGCCATTATGACTCAAAGCTGAACATAGCCACCAAAAATACACTGTGGATCTATGTGCTAAAGACTCAAATTTGAACATAGCCATGAGACATACAATGTGGATCTATGAAATAGTACAAACTGAATATACTCCGACGCAACCTGAATCTGTGAGAAAATATTTAGGGTCTTCATCTCCACCACTCTATAGTACGAATCTAACCATGCGAATACTTGTGCTGAAGTTGAACATGGTAGAAACCACTTGATTACTGGTCATTAGTGTATACCATTAACAAGTGCGAGGGAAATTGCCATTAATGTCAATGACTCCCAAGGTACTCTAGTACAATCCAACAAATGTGATTTAATGAGATGAAGTCGAACATTCGACGGAATCTCTCGATCATGGGTCAATAATGAAAACCCACTGCTGAAATGAGGAAACCTGCCTTTGAGGCATGGAAGTTCCAAGGTACTAATTAGTTTTTAAGTCTGATTCCTGGATAACAAGTTGAAGTCGACAGGAAAAGACTCGTAACAGGAGGGCCTTAATGTATCCCCCATCAATGACATGAAACGAGTAACAATATTTGAAGTAGATCAAAGTAACCAATGATTCAGGACTGACTTAGGGATGGCCGACACAATAGAAGGCTTAAGGAATGTAGAAATGGTCGACGCAATAGAAGGATTTCCGGGTTGACCTTATTTTTGAACATATTGACGACACAACAACTGTCTTGGAAAAACTGACTCAACAATAGGGATCACAGACCAATTTGTAATCTCATAAAGGAGTATGATCAAGAGACAAGAGGATATTCCAACCTAGACACAAGGCAAGTGAAAGGGTGTCATGTTCAAAGGCGACCCTTCCATGGAATACAGGTTTAGACACATTTCTTTCCCAATTCCCCCCCCACCATTTCTAGTGAGTACCTCTTTATTTTTACGCAAGATTGAGGAGGATAACATATGCTTGTAATGTAAGCTCATCCTTCGGATGTGTCCCTCAGAGTATGTTTAACAAACCCTAGGAAGGAGTGGTTTGGTCCCATATGGGCATTTCGATGTTTGTTTTACAAGTCCAAAGAAAGAAAACTTAGGGGTTTTTCATGTTTAGAGAGTCTGAAAAACAATTAAAGAGAACTCTCTCAGTTCCTTTTTCGTAAATTAGTTTGATGAGATCGAAAAAGTGATAACGTACGGCCCATCAAATGTTTTCTTCAAATACTTTTACGAGCGTGAAAATAACAAGGTTGTTCGACAATCTTGTCATGTTTAGAGAGTCTGGAAAGAGCTTAAAGGGAACTCCAGGGGGTTCCTTTTTCGTATAACCTTTACGAGTCCAAAAAAGTGATAAAATTATACTCGTTTACATTCTCATTGATTTGCTTTCACGAGAAAGAACAAAGACTAAGCTTGGTAACTTATTCTCATGTATTTATGAGCATGAGAAAGAACAAAGACTAAGCTTGAGATTGTTTTCATTTTTACACAAGATTTAAAACAAAACAAAAATATGCTTGGACCTGGTTTCATTTTTACACAATCTTGAACTGTAGAAAACTAAGCTTGAGGTAGGTGGTTTCATTTTTACACAAGATTGAACCATAGAAAACTAATTCTTGTGAATTCCCAACATATAACACATGGAATGGTTGGTACTTAGCCCCCAGCTTAAGAAACTAGTGGCTCTATCTTCAACATGAAGTCCATAGGCTGGAAGCAAATGCCCCCCAAGCTTCATTTCATCCAACTGCAA
>SNQJ01S0148080.1:33649-52671 GCA_010110895.2 Picea sitchensis
CCCTGATAACATAGAATCATGGCAGATTTTCCCGAGTGATGAAGGCATTTGTGCTTTCATACAAAATGAACCATTTAAGCCCAAGGAAATCATATCTATTGAAGATGACAAATTTCCTAAAGTCGTGACTCCTCTTTAAATTTCATTTTTGTCAAGTGATGTAGGAAACAAATAAACGCATAAAGAAGAGGAGTCAAAAATTAAAGTTGGTGATACCATTTCCTTGAACCTTGGGACACCTAAATCTCCAAAGATCATTAAATTAGGTGCCCAATGTTCTGATGAAGAAAAAGAGAAATTCAAAGAATTACTCTGTGAATTTCAAGATTTTTTTGAGTGGTCATATGAGGATCTTCGTGGTTTTGATCCTTCTCTCATACAACATGTTAGTCCTATTAAGGAAGGGGTAAAACCAGTTAGGAAAAAACAAATACCTATTAACCCTCCACTCGAAGCCACTATTAGGAAAGAATTGAAATTTTTTTTGAAAGATAATATAATATTTCCAGTTAAGTATTCTGAGTGGGTTTCAAATCTGGTCCTTGTTCGGAAAACTACTTGCCAGATTATATTATGTGTCGATTTATGTGCATTGAATAGAGAAAGTATCAAATACCATTTTTCACTTCCTAAAATGGAAATGATTTTACAACAGGTTGCAGGGTCACAAATGATGTCCTTACTTTATCATTTTTCTGGGTATAATCAAATCAAGGTCAAAAGGACTGATAGGTATAAAACCACCTTTACTACATGTTGGGGCACACGTTCTTATGAATGCATGCCTTTTGGATTGTCTAATGAAGGTGCAACTTTTAAAGGAACTATGCAAATATCCTTTGATGATTTAATCGGTAAAATTATCCAAGTGTATCTTGATGATTTGACCATTTATTCAAAGAACCGATTGGATCATTTTGGTCATCTTAGAAAAGTTCTCATGCATTGCAGAAATTTTGGCATTTCTTTAAATCCTTCCAAATCTATTTTCGGTGTCACGAAGGGAAAGGTACTTGGTCATATTGCTTTTGATTCAGGAATAAGCATAGATCCTGAAAGGATTGCTCCCATTCTAAACATTCCTACCCCCACCTCCAAGAAAGAAGTTCAACCTTTCATGGGAATTGTCAATTTTGTCCATAGGTTTGTTCCTAATTTTGTTGTCATGGTCAAACCAATTCATAATATTCTGAAACAAGATCATTCTTTTTCTTTTTTGTTCTTTTTTTCGTGGGACAGATGATCTCTGCTATACTCTTACAAAGTGATGACCAAAACAATGAAAAACCTATAGCTTACATGATCTAGAGTTTATCATATGATGAAATCAAATACTCTTACATTGAGAAACATGTGTTTTCTATTGTTAAGGCTATAGAAAAATTTTGAAATTTTATTTTAGGCAAACACACGCAGGTAAAATTCCATTTGTAGCGGCAGAGAAGGTGGGGGTTCATTTTTTAGGGCTTCGTCCTGGTCTTGCAGTTTCTCCACAGGCCTGCTGACCTCCTCTCGACCTGTTCCAAGCATCTCAAGCTCGTTCCTGCCCGTTAGCAGATCCCCAATGGTGATTGTGTCTTCCCTGGTGGCTGCACCTACGGCTGATGCGCCCCCTCTCGTGGCTGCGTCCTCCATGGCGGTCGGCGCCCCCCTGCTCTTGCTCGCGCCTCTTCAGACGCTTTTTCCAAGCCCGACAGGGGTTGCTCCGCCCTCCCCCTCCCATATCAAGGTCCCTCTATGGGACGTGCAGGACGAGCTTATTTCAAGGATATGGCTTTCCTTCGAGGGGTTTCCTCTGCTCCGAATACTTCGATTGTTGAAGCCCCTGCAGTTTCTATCCAGATGTCGAAGGAAGCACTGGTGTTTTCCTCTCAACTCAGCAAGCTTGCCCTGGTTTGCAGGTTCAACGGCTTCTGGCCAAGTCTGGTTGATCTTCGCTCCTGGATCGACTCCGAATGGTCCCCGCTTATTGTGGGTGAGGTTTTAGTCTGCCCCTTTACGAAGGGTTTTTTCGCAGCTATCTTTGATTCTGCTGATGAAAGAGACTTGGTTTACAGCTCCGGGCCGTGGTTCTGGGGCAGAGCAGTGTTGTCCATGCAGTCGTGGACCCCTGACTTTGATCCAGCCACAGCCTCTATTTCTTCTGCTCTGGTCTGGGTGCGTCTCCCGTCACTTCCCCTGCACTTTCGGGGGGACAAAGCTCTTGAATCTATCGGAAATGGCATAGGGAAATTTCTCTGCAATTGCCCTGAAGCTGCCCCAATCAACTCCACCTTTGCTCGGATCTGTGTAGAGATGGACTTCAACAAGGGTTTCCCAGCAGAAATCATCCTCCTCGGAAAGAACTACTCTTGGACCCAGAAGATCGATTTCGAGAACCTCTATTTCAGATGCAGGGTATGTTTTGAAACAGGGTACATAGCCCGGAACTATGAGAAGTCATCCGGGAAAAGAAGATCACCCTGAAGCCAAAGGCCCACTTGGTGGATAGGTGTGCAACCGGAGAAGCAGGCTGAAGCAAAGATCCCGACGTCATAAGCTGAAGGGGAATCCGTCTCCATCCCCAAAGAACCTATTAAGGGGGAAGACCCAGCGGAAGCAGCTCTACCCAGGTCTTCAAGCCCAACCCAGCAAGCCTCAAGCTGGGCCGATATTGCTAATGTAGAAGAAGCGTAAGCTCAGCCAGAAATTCATAACCAGGGTCAAAGCAATGAATGGCAGGTCGTAACAAAAAAGAAAAAAAACGTCTATCAGCGGAAAGATGTAATGACGCGAAGCCGATCTGGCTCGCTGAAATAGCTATTAACATATGTTGAAACACAGTGCTGGAACATATGCTGAAACAGTGCTGGAACATATGCTGAAACATCGTTGTAACAAATGATGAAACAGTGCTGAGACATATGCTGAAACAGTGCTGAGACTTATGTTGAAACAGTGACTGGAGTTTCGGCACTTAAATTTAATCCAGTTCTATTAGAAGACGTACAGGAACTAGTTAAGTTCACAAGTCTATAGCTATAGAAGTAGAATGGTTCAGAAAGATAGGCCCGAAGAAATTCGAGGCCATTTTGTAATCGGATATGTGGCTAGTCCACCCCATTAATATAATCTATAACCGTTTCTGTCAAAAAAAAAATCCATTTGCCTGCTATCAAGTTTTTGCTTTCGCAAACGTATCCTTCAAGAAAACTTTCACGATGGCTTGCCAAAATTCAAGAGCATGATTTGACGATCATGACTTCAAAGACGATTAAGGGACAAGGCTTGGCCCTTCACTTAGCTCAGCACCCTGAACCAACTGAATAACTTGATGATCAAGATAATCCTCTTTCAACACTATTTTATATTGAAAATCAAAATATTTTTCTAGCTGAGCATCCTTGGTATAAAAATCTGGTGTATTATTTGCAGCATAAAAAATGCCTAGATAACTTAGATATTCACCAGAGAAGGAGAATCCACCTCGAATATTCCAGGTATATCATTTTAGGAGACTCTTTATTTAGGAGATATGGTAATGGTTTGTTACTTCGATGTGTATATGATGAAGAAGCACATAAATTGTTACACGAAATTCATGGATCATCAACTTCTGTCATCCACATCGGTGGCCAATTTTCTGCTAAGGCTGTTTCTCTTAATATCATAAGAAATGGTTACTATTGTCCTTCGATAGTCCTCTATTCCTATAAATTCGCAAGATCTTTCGATAAGTGCCAAAAATTCGTTGGGAGATAACACCTTTTTTCCATGCCCTTACAACCTGTCCTTCTGGATTTCCCTTTTTCTAAATGGGGTCTAGACTTTATTGGTCCTATCAATCCTTTGTCTTCCATAAGGCACATCTTTATTTTTTTCAGCCACTGATTACTTTACTAAGTGGACTGAGGTTTTCCCTCTTAGACACTCACAATATCATTACAGACAATGGCCTAGCCTTAATTTATGCAAAATTGACTCAATTTCTGGTAAATTTAGGGGTCAAACATTTCACTTCATCTGCTTATTATCCTCAGGGAAATGGGAAAGTAGAGTCAACCAACAAGAATCTGGTTAGGATCATAAAGAGGATCATAGAATATAAACCTCACCAGTGGCACACACTTCTCACTTACACTCTCTGGGTAGATCACACAACCACCAAAGAAAGCACAAGAATTACTCCCTTTCATCTCGTATATGGCCAAGAGGATATTCTTCCTACTGAATTGGATATTTCTTCCTTACGGCTGATGTTATAGATCAAAGAATTAAATTCTTCCAATGTTCCCCAAAGTATAAATGCATTGTTAGCCCTAGAAGAACAAATAAATTTTGCCTTGGAGAACATAAAAAGAAGGCATCAAACTGTAAAAAAGAATTTTAATAAACGAGCATAGGATGATGAGTTCAAGATTGATGAAAAAGTCCTACTATGGGACCCATCCCATGCTGAAAGAGGAAGACATTCTAAGTTCTAGAAATTTTGGCTAAGTCCTTTCAAAATCGCTTTTGTCTTGGGTACAAACTCATACATTCAGAAGGATTTGGAAGAGAGGTTGTTCTCTTATAATACTAATGGTAATCATTTAAAACATTATGTGGAACCAGCTTGACTATTAATGCTTATGAAAACATGACTAATGTATATAGTTTTTGTTTTTCCTTGCTATTTTATTTTTGCTTTAGTTGTTGAGTTTTTATTTTTTGTTTTTTTGTTTTTCATAATTATCATAAATAAAGTCTGGAACAGTTTTTCCATAACAATGTCATTCTGTAAATATTGTTGATCAGTGAAAAATAATATACACACAACTATCACGACGTCCTCCTTTCAGACATTGTTCAAATTGCTTTGCTTTCAATACTGTTGTAGGATAGTTTAATGTGTCTTCTTCCCTGTTTCTGTTATCCCTTTCTCCCCTCCATCATGAGATTCAAAGAGCATATCGGAAGCATTCTCCTTGAAACTTTAAGAATCATTATCTACTCGGTCTTATTCAATTTTTATCCATACATGACCAATTACCCTCATATATATCACTTTCCATAAATTATTCCCAAAGTTTTGTTTCATTATTTCCCTTAAACCATATTTTTCCCCCTGTTGCATAACCATTATTTCCAGTTGTTTTTCAATCATTTATTTATCTTGGTCTGTGAAACCAAAACATTTTTAATTCTAAATCTTTTGAGAACAGATTTCCCTGTGGAGTCGTCAGTTTGTTGACGCCAAAAAAGTGCAACATGGATCCTTGCCTACAAAGAGGTTTCAATGCCTTATTATTTATATATAATTAATAATATACTAGATATGTGGGACCCCATATGTGAATGATGATGAATGATGCCTCGTCTTTTATTGTGCTCATGTCTATTTTTTCAAAAATGACTCTACAGTTGTAAAAATTTGAAACCGCTTTCCAAGTGAATTGAGCAAATGATAGGTTTATTGGCGATTTGATTCATAGGGAAAAGATGTTTTTTAATGAGCATCTTGGTTTATTCTGCTACACATATATTTTTATTGGTTGATTTAAACTCCAAGCATGGGCTATATATGGTTATGGAATATTTCACTTATGAATTGTTTTGATTATCATGGAAATTGGTTAATTTTGAAGGGTGGCAATGCTTCCCTAGCAATGAATGTGGGACATATGATACCCCTTATGCTAAGTGTTAAGCACACAAATAAAACTCAAAAACCTTATGGAAGGTGGAAAACTTGACTTTGTATTGAATTATTGTTTGATAACTATAGTGGATTATGTGTTGGTGGTGTTGGTGCACTCGTACTGGGATATGGTTAATAGAGTTAATGTAAGATATGACTTGCAATTACTCCACGTCTCTCTAACCCTACCTCGAGGTCGCCACCCTCACTTGGTTCACATCTGGTTGATTTCTTGGTTGATGTTGCCTCTATTTTTCTTGGCCTTGGAAGAAATAGTCGTGTTTATGGTTTTCCCTAGCATTCTACATACATGTTTGATAGCTCTCACCTCTCCATTCATGAAAAATAACTCTGCTAAGAATAAATTCATGAGGTTGTCGCTTGCATTTTCTTACAGACTGTGTTTTTCCGAAGTTTAATACATGTGGGTATCAACTACATAATGGCATTTAAAATGGAGGTTTTCCTTGTTAGTATTCAAGTGTTTCAGGTTGATCATAGTGTTCGAACTCCTTTATGTTTGGATTATGTGATTGCTTTATGTCCAGAATGAATACTGCTATGTGATATAATTGTTGGAAACTTTTATGGCAAGTGTTTGGTTTTCACTCATCTCTTGTCATTAAAATTTGAGGGTTTCTTTGTGAGATAAAAGAATGGTTGCATGTTTAGTGCCATTTCCCAATCATGGAATATTGGTAGCTCCTTCAAACTATCTGTCAACTGTTTGTATATGTATGAATACATTTTCCTTGCGGCCTCCATGAGAGCTCTATGGAAGAGGTCTGTGGAAAATCTGTGTTAAGAGATGGTTAAATATTTTTTTGGGAACAAACCCTTTGTGAAGGTTTCTCTTATGTGTTCACCCAGACCTCTATTCTTTCATTAATGTATGGCATTTAAGGGGTTCAAATTCTGGTCTTGATGTATGAGTGATTAACCCAATAGTGGGAAAAAAAATATTTGCACTAAATCTTGGTTTGTTGGTTGATTATCCATGGGGATTTTGGTCGATTTTGAAAACTATATGATGATAAAATAAAAGAGCACTAGTTTCACATGGGTTTCAAACCCAATCTGTTACACAACAAATATTGAAAGTGGTAATACTAGTCGTGTATGTTTAAGAGTGGTCGGCTTGTGTTTTGTTCCATAGTGCCCTTGATGTTGTATGTTTTTAGTTGTTGGACTGATTTTGTGGAAAGTTTGTTATTAAAATAACTTTGAGAATAAAAATAAAGACTGTACAGTGAACAATCTTGGAGCTTTTCGGGTGTTTTGAAACAACAGTGTGTTGGATTCGACTTACTAAACAAAGAAAAGTTTTGGCAATTGTTTTATTGATGGAAATGGCATTTTTTGGGTATCATTGCACATAATAGAGAAGTAACTATTTTTCCCTTTCATTATACCATTTTTATCTCACTATATTCCCCTCATCCTCCCAAATACATTAAAACACTCCTTGTTCTATTATTATGAATTTAAAATTCTTTATGGGAAGAAAATGGATTAATATAAAAGTTGGTTGATGACTCATGTTTGAAGGATGGATATAGATATATTCTCTATTACTTATGCATTTTATTGAACGGTATTTTTTTATCTTGTCCCATCCATGCTACCAATTTTCACAGATTATAAACCCCTCATCTTCCCAATAGCCCTACCACTCCCTTTTCAAATGGCAATTGATTGATGAAGTTTTAAGGTGTTAATGGATGGATTGCATGTGTTTCTGTGGTGAATAATAGAGCCAACCTTTTGATTTTATTTATGTATATTTTTATGCATGTATTGTTAAGAGTTTTTCATGACATCTTGGAATATTGATTCAGGATGAGCTTCTTTAGCAGAGGCAATAATGGCAGAGGCAATAGAGGCAGAGGAAATTGGCAAAGAGGTCATAGAAGGCCACGGTTAATGCAATTTGATGTCGATCCACAAGAATTGAATCATCTTTTTCAAGCCAGGTTCTTCAACCTAGTTGGCCATGGGATCCTCCAGGCCCAACCAAAGAGGCCTCACTTTCAACCACATCAAAACATTTCTAGCATCTATGTTACCCCCAACATCTCTATACAACCAGAACATCCTGCCAATGATGGTTGGCAAGAGATTGTCCAGTAGCTTGTTACTCATCACTACAGTTGGCCTACTACATCTTTGCCATTACCCTCTCCTCCATCACCAAAAAATACAATTCCTCGAGTTGATCATGTTGTCTCATCCATGCAGTATTCTCATGCTAGTAAGAGGCTAAAAATTGATGTTCATGGGCCTGAGCAAGATAAAGGAAAAGGATTGGCCACTCCCTCCAAATCATCCAAAGATTCTTTTGAATCTGTGTCCTCCCGCCTTAATCTTAAAGATGATTGTTCTCATGTTATCAGTGCAGTTCATCCTCAAGGTTTCAATCAACCTAAGGCTGCCATGGAAAGATGAAAAGGGGACAACAGTGAAAAGAGGCCAAATGCCTCCCACATTAAATACAGTTTTTGATGATGATTAATGTTATTTTTTATGTTGAAGATAGTCTTTTTACTTTGAAAATACTTTGGATAGCAAGCATATATTTAGGCAGTATTTTGGACAGCAAGGATAGAATGCTATTTTTTTGGATATTGTCATGTTATATTTTCCTGATATTTAAATATTTGGTCATAAATATCAGCACGGGAGTTATAAGGAGAGTGATTGAATCAAATGATTGGGGTTTTATATTTCATATTTGATGATTATTGAAAGAAATGAATAGGAATCACAAGGGGTCCCGCCTGTTTGGTTATTATTTAACTATACCCTTACTTCAATATATTATTATTATATTGTCTCAATTAATTAGTTAATCTTAACCAAAAAGGTAGTTTAATTACCATAACTTATTGAGAAGGAATAAAATCTCAACGGAAGGAAGAGATAAAGGAGAGGATAGAAGGAGAAATACGCCCATAACGTTTGGTATATACTAGTGAGATACTGTCAATTTTCATTCATTCTGAGTTTACTAGAAGGCTTAACCCTCTTGATGACATAAGGGTCTTATTGAAGACAGCAAGATTCAAAATTGAATCACATATTTCAGAAGCTTGTTTTAAAGGTGCGTGATTTATCTTTGGCAGTTTGTGTATTCTTGTTTGTTTATGAATTGAATTTCATGATTGATAAAGAATGTCTTGCAGAGTCAAATGACAACATTTTTGTGGCAAGTTTATCCAGATCTTTAGCTTCAGTTTTCTTTTTTTGTCAGAGTCTTTTTGTATGGTGCCCATCGGAGGCTTCTAAATCTAACCTTGGTCCCTACACTCACTGGGGTTTGTAAAGAGAATCTAGTCTTGTATATCAAAATGAAATCAATAAAAAAATAATATTATTGTTTTAGTCTCACATGTGTATTTTAATTATCTAGTTCACTCTTTTTCTTTTATCTCCATGCACACACTCATATAATTTTTGTACACATTCATGTAAAAACAAATTTAAGTTTATTTATTTTTCACAGTTACATATAATATATAAAAACTAGCCTTGATCCCTTGCGGATTAAGTGATTGTTTTAAGGATATAAACCCCGGGTGACATTCCTAACTATCTTGCCTTAGCCCAGAAAGATATGAAAATGCTTGAGTAAGGTTTTCCATACTGCTTCCTCAATAGACTTCTCGACCAAATGCCTCTAGGAGAAGTGTGATGAACCATCAAAACCCAAGGTTCCAATAGGATTTCTAGAAAAAACACAACATTATGTTTAACATGCCCATGTGGTGCAATGACAGGTTGAGAAGTTTAGAATGTGCAAGGACACATTTCCTCTCGATAATATACTATCAGTTGTGAATTTTTATAAGAACTACACCCTGAAACCACATACAAAATCGAGCAAAGTATTTCAAAACCAGGTGTCACTCATATTGTTTGATACCCAGCTTGGTGCATAGGGTATGGAGTGTATTTGTGAACTTTGGCACTATTTGGTCCTACTTTTGATGCAGTGTGGTCCATCTCATGTATCAGTCGTCATATTTTCCCATAGAGTAATATTTCTCATCGACTGCATCCATAAAAATTTCCAAGTGGGATCAACCCCAAATATTATAGACTCCTCTGTAGAATTTTGGTTCTAGTAAGTTTCCCACCAATGTTTGACATGGGGCAGAGCCTTAAGGAGCAAAAAGGTGATATTTTCTCTCGAAAAAAGATTGTGAACAAAGAAATAACCTTCTAGAAAATTTAACCATTTTCCAAAGCATTTGCATCGATCTGACCTTCAACAATAGGAATATCAAAATTAACTTGTATCTTTAATGCGGTAGCATCTCCAAAGCGACTACTTGACGAATACGCACATGTTATTGTCAGCAATCATTGAAGGATTTGGATAAAATTCTCCAACATTATGTTCCTTTGTTGCGCAAGGGATTCCATGAGCAACAGCTTGATGAGATCTTTTGCTCCCTCGTTCCTCTTCTCTTCTGCCATGTGAGGCCTCTTGGGCTGGTGAAAGTGGTTGTCCTCAAGAGAAACTATATCGAGACCAAACTCTTTATACCCTGACCTCATCAGGGACATGCACTAAGAAACGGAAAGGAGTAACATGTTATGATACCACTGATTCGGATTATTTTGAGAAAGAAATGAAGGAAAATATATAGCAGTGAAATATATAGAGATATTTCAATAAACATAGAGATACAATAATGCACATTTTTTGTTAATGAGAGAATGTATAGAAACTGTAAAATTACAAAGTGAATGACTTGCTAGAATGGTGGCAGCTTATCTCTGAGAAGAGATAGGATGGCTACGCGCATTCGCAAGAAGATGATGATGTTTACAATGAGTCTCTAGAGGCCTTTTTAACATAAATAAAATCCAAAACCCTAACCTCGGAAGATGAAACACCAAAAGGTTTGTGGGCCCCAATGGGTTTAGTTGGTACATCAACTTCCCAAGGGTGTAAATTTTGCATACGATATACATTTGGGGCATTATATACCTCGTCGAAAAGGTCTAGTTGAGGAGTACATATTTTTTTTCAGCCTAGACATGCCACTAGCTATTTTCTAGGTGTTATCGTGCCCAAAAAACATCGTTTAGGGCCTCAAAGAAGCCTCGGAAGTTCAGGACCTAAAACACCGTAGAAAAATTTCCAAGGTGGAAACCCATGTTTTGAGCCAATGGAATAGGTGGGTGGCCACCAATTTCTTCCTGGATCAACCAACACCTCCATAGATATCTATTAACCTTGGCCAATTTGACCAATCCAAGCTAACACCGACCAATCGAGGCTTTGTACAATGGAGTATTTGAAGCCATTAAATAGGCTTCATCAATTACAACCCTAATACATTTACCAGAATTAGACTACAATGCAAATGCATGAATGGACTCAATATAGTCATGCAAAGACATGCATGGAGTGGAGATAGTCATTTGAAGACATGCATGAACATGCATGGCATTGAGATAGCCATGCAAAGACATCCATGGAGTGCAAATAGCCATACAAAGACATGCATGGCAATACATGGGCTCGAGATAGTCATGCAAAGACATGCATGTAGTGGAGATAGCCATGCAAAGACATGCATTCCGTGGAGATAGCCATGAAAATACATGAAAATACTCACATCAAATACCATGGGAAAATACCATAGGTTACCCAATACCATGGGCCTGTAAACCACTAATGGTAAACCAAACAATGATTGAATCAATGAATTTATGACGGATTCAATATTAACCCAACATTCCCCTCTTTAAACTTGACTTTGGATAAACATGTACCATCCTCAAATTTTATAAATAGGGTATCATGAATACAACATGTCCCCATATCACCTAGGTCTACTTCTATAATTTATACTAGTGAACCATCAAACTAGGGGTACGCATGGCTAAATAGGTATTATAGCCATATCCCATTTACATGTGATAAAATCCAAATCCATAAAACATCAACCTATTTCATTGCAAGAATCCCTCTTAGTACAAATATAATTACATAGACCAAGTACTTAGCATACCACTGTATGCTTGAGCACAATATACAAGAAGCATCTACTAGCTTCTTTACCAACATCCTTCCTTTCTCCAAATACAGTGAGCCAAAGAACTCATTCACCGATTACTTCTTCCTTAATGCAGTTATGCCTATGCTCCACATTGATCCATTGTATGCCTCAACAAATGATGCAAGAATCATCAACCACCATATTTACCTACATCACTCCCTACTCCAAATATAGTGTATCAAGCATGCACTCATCAAGTACTTCATCCTCAATGCACTTTTTCCTATGCTCCACATCAATCCACTATATAATGAGTACTTCATCCTCAATGCACTTCTCCCTATGCTCCACGTCAATCCACTATATGTCTGACAAAATGATGCAAGAATCATCTACATACTTTTTTATTAGCATCCCTCCTTGCTCCAAATACAGTGAGCCAAAGCACTCATTCATTGATTACTTTGTACTCAATGCTATTTTTTATATCTCTCTTCCACGGGTCACTCACTTTACCAAAAAAATCATCATCATGGATCGAAACATCGGATCACTCTCATTGGAGAGTCCAGGTCTACCTGGCTCTGATACCATGTTAAAAACTGAGAGAGAAATAACACAACAAGAAAGTATGCACTTATAGCCAATATTTATTCTGGAAACACTTAACCAAGAGAACCTGCACCTCCATAGATATCTATTAACCTTTTACAAGCCGACCAAGTCAGGCTGACTCCAGCCAATTGAGGCTTCTTACAATGGATTATCTCAAGCCATTGAGTAGGCTTCATCAATTATAACCCTAATTCATTTACCAAAATTAGATTACAATGTAAAGACATGCATGGATTCAAGATAGCTATGGAAATACACACATGGAGTAGTGATAGCCATGGGAAGACATGCATGGCATGGAGATAGCCATGAAAAGACATCCATGGAGTGTAGATAGCCATAAAAAGACATGTGTGGGAATCATGGCATCGAGATAGCCATGAAAAGACATGCGTGTAGTGGAGATATCCATGCAAACACATGCATGGAATGGATATAGCCATGCAAATACATGAAAATACTCACATCAAAAACCATGGTAAAATACCATAGGTTAACCAATACAATGGGCCTGTAAACCACTAATGGAAAACCCAACAATGACCAAATCAATGATTATACGATCGAGTCAATATTAACCCAGTAGCTACATCTACCGAGGCACCATTTTAGTAGTGGATTTGTTATCCCTCAATATGTTCTAGGTTGTTGTTGGAACAATCAAGGCACCCTAGGGGCCAAGAATCGGGATGAGTCTTAAGGATAGATTTGCAATAACATAGTTATGCAATATTTGGGAAGTTTTTCCCTCTCTCCCTCTTTCTCTTTTGAAATTATAGGACCTCAAACAAACTCAGATTAGATGAAAAATGCTCTCAACTATCAGAGGCATATGTCTATGAGTGTTTCGAACAATCAAGGTTAAAAGGAAGATGAAATGATGGGTTAGAGGATGAAAAAAATAAACATACAAGGCATTGTTGAGAATGAATCCTGTAACTTATGGAAAAGGAATAGTGTGCTGAGAAATCAAGAATTCAGCAACTCTAACAGGTGTATACAGATCTATAAAACATGCTTCAAATAGTTAACATCTTCATACACTCAAATACATGGAGGTACCCTCTGCATATCATTTAAATGCACAAATAAATGTCAAGAAATAATCATGCATTCAGAGGAAATCACTGCTATGTCATAATCAAACATCATAAAATAACACTAAATATGAAGAATGGCATCTTGTCTAATCTTTTATAAATTAGATCTAATACAAGAAACGCAAGAATGGAAGAAGATGCTTTACAAGAACACAAATACTGTAAAGAGGAATTACAAACTGAAACTCAAATGCAGGGGATGAATCTTTGGTTGTCTCTTTCATTTATCAACTGACTATGCTCAAGGTTTCTATGGTCAAATAGATTTGGTTACAAGAAACTCTTTAAATACCCAAATTGTTGGCCTTGACAATGGGTGCATGTGTTCTCTATTATTCCTATCACTCATGCCCTAAAATACTTCTTGAAACCACTTCCATATTCTTGAAACCATTTCCATCTTCTTGATTCTTGAGTGTTTTTTCTCTGGTAACAATTAAATAAATTACTTTCACCTATTGGATTTCTATTATGCAAGATATCATGGAGTAGTTGGGGATTCGCAAGTCGAAATATCCACTTGTGATTTGTCCCTAAAGAATTCCTATAATCATTTTCCTTTTGGTTGGAATCTCGATATTTCAACTGCATATATCATGTAACTCAGTAGCCATAGGATCGGTTTCGACGATTAATCTCAATCATCGATCAGAGGTGCACCCGTCAGAGCTATGAGGGTTTGAAAAATCATAAAACATAGCAATTGTCAGATTAGCCTGATCGGATCTGGACCATTTATCGAATTTGTAATAAGATGAGATCTAGGTCATTGATCGAGTTGCTAGAGATGGACTGGGAGTTGTCGATATAGCTCGGCCATGGGAAAAATTTTTACTAAGGAAAATATATCGCAATGACATTAGCCTGGACCAATGGTAACTTTTGATTCAACTCATGATGATGTTGATGTGGATAAGATACCTGACACATCTCACCTAAATTGGATATGTGTTTGGGAACCTTTAGTGGGTTCCATATGTCTATGTGCTAGTCTATGATTGGCTCTAACAAGGCTCTGTTGGCGAGATATCGAGAGATTTGGACCATTGATCAGTACCACTTGAAAGAAGTCTGAGCGCAGATTTGGACTTTCCATCAAAGGTTCCCATCAAATTATTCGAGGTCTGGATTGAAAACGTGACTCCGATGAGAGGAATATGATACCACATCTCGACCGTTGATCTGGAGTTGGAAGGGGAAGTCTGACGATGCATGAGATTCGTTGATCTGGCTCAACCAAGAACCCAAAATCAGCTAGGGTAAAGATCATCATGTTGACATCATCTTGAACACATGGCAACTTTATACTGGTCCAAACTAGCACTGAGGTGGTAGGAAGGCGTGACATGTGTAACCTATTTTTGGTGTGTTGACCTATGCATCTAGTGGGTTCCACATGTCCATGTGACATTATTTGATTCACTATGTCAGTGCTTCACTGGCATGCTGACGTGACATCTAGTCGAGGTTATTTGATACCTAGGATAATATATGGACCATTGATTGGTCCCACTTGAAAAAGATCTGAGAGAAGATCAGGACCATCCTTCGGAGGTGCACATTGGAGTGGTCAGGGTCTACTCTTCCAAAATAACTGTGACAAGGAAACTTTGAGTTTAAACATCAATCGTTGATCTAGAGTTTTAGAAGGAGGTCCAAATATCGTCATGATGATGTCATCATGGAATTGCAGTAACCCTTTATTCACCCACGTTAATGTTGATGTGGCAAGGAGACAGGACACGTGTCACCTAGAATGGAAAAATTCACCTGCGCATCTGGTGGGTTCCACATGTCCACGTGTCAACCCCTGGTTGGCTCTAATAGTGCTCTGTTGGCGGATAAGTTGTCATCTCTTCTACATTTCATCGATGAAAATATCATCTTGATATTCACCATTAATCTCTCATTGATGTGAGGGGATCCATTGATATGTCACTATAATAGGGAGGGTCATTGAGCTTTCACCAAAATTAGGATAGTCATCAGTCTAGTCTTGATCAAAATATATAAATGGCTAATGCATGAACAATATTATTATGATGTCACCCTAGACACGTGGTTCTTTCTCACTGGTCTGTGTTGGCGATGATGTGGAAGACAGGTAAGAAATGTGTCACCCATTTTCTATATGTTGATTTGTATGTGTGGCAAGTTCTCATGTCCATGTGGAAGTTGTTGATTGGTATTACACATAAGGTTGACATGGAAAGGACATTGTCTTCAACGATAGGTAATAATTCCTTGTTAAATGTGAATTGCATTTCACCAACGACGAATTCATCGTTGGCGATACGAGATTACTCTTGTTGGGGTGAAGAGATACTCCCCCCATCACGATGTTGCGAGCCCCTTCAATATTTAATCGGAGTTGCTAATCTCAACATTGTATCAGATTTGGATCATTCATCATCCATCTCTAAAAACTACTTGATCAGTGGAGGGGCGTGGATTTTCTAGCATTTGGTTCCTGGGCTATGGTTATGTGGTAAACCCCCCTAGATAATGGACTTAGCCCTTTTTTGTGTGAGATAATCTCTTTCAACCCCCGATAAGCACTAGAGCGCTAAAATATTTCCTTAGTCTCAAAGAGAGAATAATTTATCTGATCTTTTCTCCATCTACCTTGGAATAATTTGGCCATTTCAACTCATAGGTTCTGCAAGATCACCCTTCTACCTCTAACTTGTCCAATATCGGCATGGTTACTTTAGCAGAACCTTCAAATATTTGGAATTAACAAATATATCACTAACATTTGCCTCTAGTGGGGACAACATTCCCATGTGGTCTGCTGAGAGTTGTATACCAAGTGACTTCTTCTATTGGCCTATGGAGTCTTCTCGAAAAGATATATCTCCTTCAGACCTGAAAATTGATATTAAATGTGGCACAAAAATTGCTCAACAACTTATATTGTTAGAAACCTACTTACTTGTTTAAGTAATGAATGATGAATGAAGAAAAATTAAAAAATCAATGAAAAGGAATTATTTATGTACAGGGTAAGAAAAACTTGCAGTAATCATTATTACAAGAAGTGCTTGAGGAACCTCCCATTTTCAGAATCCCCAAACAATTCTCCATCCATCTGAGATAAATCATAAGTGTTGTTATCTTGGACTACAACCACTTGGAAGGGTCAAAGAAAAATATTATCAAACTTTCTATGTTTCCCTTTAGCTTCCCTTTGAACATCCCATTTCAATACCAAATCCCATGTCATGAAATTTCTTTCCTTTGTCCTTTTATCAAATATTTATTTTATTCTTGCTTGGTGAACTTGGGACTTTATATGAACTTGTTCTCTTACTTTTTGAACTTCAATTAGTTTATTTATTCTTCTATGCATGTCATTTGATTTTCCCTCCTCTTCTTGCAGTAATTTCATCATGGGGAGGTTAAGTTGAATGGGAAAAATAGCTTCCAACCCATACACCAACTGAAAATGGGAATTTCCAATAGCCCTCTTGATTCTAACTCTATCTTCCCAGACAACATATTTCAGGTGAGAGACACATGCCTTATTTTTTTGAGATAACATTTTATTGATAATATTTATAAGTTTCTTATTCGAGGATTCATCCAAACCATTTCCATGTGGATAGTAAACAGTAGAGTGTCTCAGCTCTATGTTATAGTCTTGACAAAACTTAATTAATTTGGTATATTTGAAGGCCTGAGCATTATCAGCAATGATCTTTCTTGGGCACCCAAATATGGCCAAGATATTTTCCTCTAGAAAATTTATGATGAGTGTATCGGTGGTTTCCCTTGTAGGTATGGCCTCTACCCATTTTTTGAAATAATCTACGGTTTTCAGAAATAATCTATGGTTGTCAAAATCCATTTGTGTTGTCCACTTGAATTTGGATTAATCTCACCAATGAATTCTAATCCCCACTGTTAGAAAGGTATCTCAACTTTGATTGGTTTTAGTGGGAGGGGAAACAGCTTCTACTTTCCTACAAACATTTGACATTCTACACATGCTCAAACCAATCAATTTACATCAGAAAATAAAGAGGGCCAGTAATACCCAGCTCTAATGATATTGTATGCAGTGGATCTCCAAGTATGGTGACCCCCACACACATGCTTATGAAACTAAATGAGTATGCCCTCAGTTTCTGATCACTGAATCAACTTAGTAGGATTCCCCCCGTGTCCTTCCAAAACATATTTTCCCCCAAAATGAAATATTTTATAGCCTTAAGATTAATAGATCTATCCCTAGCTTTATCCCATGTTGGTGGGCATCTAAAATTTTTCAAGTAAAAGATGATGTATTTATACTAATTATACGGAGAAAAATTGGCACTTACCTCTAACTTGGATGGTTCTTGTGTTTCATCCTCTTCAGACTCTGCTGCTACAATGTTTGTTGGCATTTCATTCAAGTCTAATAATTTGTACTTAGATTTATCCAATAGTTTGGCTAGTCCTTTTCCTTTTACTAGATTTTTGGGCTTGATCTCCATGTCATGCTTCTGAATATTAGAAATCCATTTACCTCTTCTTACCTCACTGTCAGGCTATGTGAGAATGCCATTTATAGTACTGGTAGGTACATAAGACAATATATTAGAGTGCAGTATATAATCTCTGAAAGCCTTTAATGCTTTAACTAATGCATAAACCTTCTTTTCCATGCTACTATACTTTAGCTCAACGTCTCTCACGGCCTTTCTAAAAAAGGTTATGGGATGATCTTGGTATTTTTCATTTTTATGAAGAAACACAACAGTTATCATATGTGTTGATGTAAAAGAGAAAACGAGGATATTCTTGTCATAATTCGGGTTGATCAAATCTGAAGACCCTCCCAAGGATTCCTTGATCTACTGGAAATATTCTTTGGCTTCAGGTGTCCACTTGACTTCATGGTCCTTTTTCAACATGTTGGAAATATGTTTCATCATTTCAATGAAATTAGGGACAAACCTTCTTAGAAAGCCTATTTTACCTAGGAAATATTGTACTTCTTTCTTGTTCCTAGGATGAGCAATTTGTTTGATTGCATCCACCCTTTCCATATCTATCTTCACCCCTTCTTTGGATACTAAATGGACAAGAAGATTTCCTTCTTTAATAGAAAAATAATACTTTGTGGGGTTCAAGGACAGCCCAAACTTCCTACACTTCATAAAGGTTTTTCTTAAATTCTTGATGTGATATTCATCTATCTTGGAGAAAATAGTCATGCCATCAAGGTATATGACAATGAAATTATCTCTCTCACCCATAAAATTGATGTCCATAGCTCTCTGAAAAGTTGCTCCTACATTTATCAGACCAAAAGGCATTTTTTCATACATGAAAGTCCCCCATGGTGTTGTGAAGCTTGTCTTCTCTCTATCATCTAGGTGCATGGCCACTTGATTGTATCCTGAAAAACCATCCATCATGGATATCTTGTTTTCCCCTACTACTTTTTGCAGTATATGATCCATCTTGGGAAGGGGGTAGTTATATTTTAATGAGTATTTATTCAGATTCTTAAAGTCCACACATAGCCTTATTTCTTCACTCTTCTTTCTCACTAGAACTAAATTAGCTACTCATTGATCCTTAAGGGAATAATAATTTGGGAATCTAATCATTTCTTCACCTATTTCTCAATGGTAAGAAAAA
>SNQJ01S0148081.1:385-23640 GCA_010110895.2 Picea sitchensis
GAATTTTATTTGAAAGCACAAAAACGTATCGCTATTCATGTGACAAGCTTTGAAAGCTTTATGAGGTTCGGAAGGAGAAGAAAAACATCTTCAGATTTCAAGTATCAGACTTTGAAAATTCGTGCAGGGTGAAAGAACAGTGCGGCTCCAACACTAAGAAGTAGGAACATCAGACTATAATGGTGAGAGATCCATAAACACATGGAAGGAATCATCCAAAGGAAGACCTTCATCATAATATGAGGAGGAACAATCCATGAAAGCACACCAGGAATCATTTGAAAGGAGTTTTAGGAGAGATCCTCATAGACTGTGAGTAAGAACTTCATCAAAGGGTGCCTCTCTATATTCAACCACCATATGAGTGGTGGGATCATAAAGGTGATAACCATGAAAATTTTCATTGCAGTGAATCAGAGCATTGTAGTAGGATTTTGGAGATTCTAATGTGTTTCGCCTTCGTTAGGAGCATCATTCCATGCACTAGATCCAAAAATTTTGAAATGTGAAATAGAAGGTTTGTTTCCATACCATTTTTCATAGGGAATTATACGTGTGACTACATGAGTAGGTTTTATATTGATGATATGACCTATGCAAACAATTATGTCTCCCTAGAATGTAAACTTCATTTTACTGGAGTGAAGCACACGGTGAGCCATCTCCATAATAGCCTTATTATTTTGTTCTATCACATTTTTTTGTGGAGTTTAAGGAATAGTTATTTGGTAAGAGATTCCTTGAGTTATGAGAAATGAGTGGAAATCATTGCAATTATATTCACCTCCACCATCAATCCTAAGACAATATATCTTCTATATGCTTTGATTTTTCAGAAGAGTTGGAATTCCCTAAAATCTCCAAACACCACATCTTTAGATTTATTGGTGTATACACAAAGAAAGTAGGAAAAATCATCAATAGAAGTAAGGAAATACTTGCCTCCCCCATTAGAAGGTGTATCCATAGGCCCACGAATATATGATCCAGGTGGATATTGGTGGCCACCTACCTATTCCAACTGGCTCCTCTTGACATTTTTTAATTCAACACGTTCTTATGTACTTGTTTGTAATTGTGGGTTCTACACTTTTGGGTTTTTCTGAAGCCCTACACATCTTCCAGGTGGATAATGGTGGCCTCCCACTTAATCCAACTTGCTTATTTTGTATGTTTTCATGTCAATACATCTTGTTGTACTTCCAAGGCTGTTTTGGGGCCCTAAACAATGTTTTTTTGTCTCTCCATAGTCAAAATGTAGTTAGAGTTAGATTTTAATGGTGTAATGTGTAGTTATTGAAAATATCTTTCCAATGGGCTATCACATGCCTAAAACGGAGGTTGTATGCAAAAGTTACGACCCACGGAAGTTGAGGTACAAACTTACCCATAGGGGCCCACAAAACTTTTGGTGTTTCATCTCCTAAGGTTAGGTTTTTGGATGTCTAAGGTTTTGGAATTCATGAGTAATGTTAAAAAGGCCTCTAGAGCCTCATTGCAATCATTATTCTCAGACAGATGTTCGTAGCAGCCACATCTCTTCTCAAAGATAACTACCACCATTCGAGCAAGTGTTTCAGTTATGCAGTTTTACAGTTTCAACCTATTTCATTTATTCAATAGAAGATATTGTTCACTGGATATATGTGTTGTTCTTCATATCTATGTGTTTATTGTATTCAGTCTATTAATCTGTTCATTCCACTCCTAAATCCAGATCAATGGTATTAGAGCAGTCTTCTCTTCATTTATTTTTCCTCATGCATTTCCCCAACAAGATCTGGGTACAAGAAGTTGGGACTCATACCAATTGATTCGTTGCAAGATCGGTTGCGTCGAGCCCCACAACAACCCATGGGATATGAAAAGAAAGATGATGGAGCAAGAGATCCTTTTAAAATGTTGCTTGAGGAAGCCCTTGCGCGACAAATAAAAGAAATGTTGGACAACTTTGCACAGATACTTTGGCGAATTCCCACAAGAGAAGCATCTTCATCAAGCGGCCATGCAACCCCCTTCAAGGTATAGATAAATTTTCATATTCCATTATTTGAAGGACTAATAGATGTGGATGTTGTAGATAAATGGTTGAATCTGCTCGAAGGGTATTTTTCGGTCCACAATTTCTCCGATAGGGAAAAGTTTACTTTTGCAATCCTCAAGGTCATCCCCCATGTTAAGGACTGGTGGGACACTTACTCTGAGCAAAGGTCCATAGAGGAATATGCAATATTTGTTTTTGCCCCTACATGGGATTCCTTCCGGGATTTCATTAAATAACAATACTACCTTGTTATAGGCTACGAGGACCAATACACCAGATGGACCACCCTGCGTCAAGAAAGGGACCAAACAACACCATATTTCACCAATATTTTCCATACCCTCCGCACTAAATTGGGTATTAAAGACTTTGAGAGAGATCTAGTGCTCAAATAACGTGGTTGTTTGCATAGATACATTCAAATAGAAATGGAGTTTATGGACATCGCCTCATTGATTATGTCTTATAGATATGTTGTCAAGATTGAGTAGAAATTTAAGCAGAAGAGTTGAGAGTTTGGATATGTAAACTCATCACAGTCGAAGCATAGAAAAGGCGGCCCCAAACCACACAACAAGGGACAAAGAAAAGATGGATAGTCTCAGGACAACCAGTCCAAGCCGCAACACAAGAATGGAAATGAGAAGATGAAGAAGGACACACGAAAATGGTGTGAATACCATAAAATCCCTTGGCACAACACTGACCAATGTCGCTCCAAGCAGTCACTCGTGACCAAGATGAAGGCTTCTGAATCAGAGGTCAATTCTGATTCTGAATCAAATCTAGAAAGAGGGAAGCATATTATCGATGTTGAACCCAATGCCACTGTCACTACCACCAAAGTCTATACAAGCGAACCAGAAGAACCAGAGGAAGGGGAACACCTCTTTCACTCATATATGTGGGTAAAGGGGTCTCTGCTTCATTTCATTGTCGATAGCGGCAGTCAAAAGAACCTGATCTCAACAGAGGTCGTCAAGTGGTTGGACCTGCCAACACACAGCACCCGCAACCCTACACCATCATCTAGCTTCACCAAGGAAGAGATGTTTGTGTCAGCCAACAGTGTCGTCTGCCCTACGACATCAAGCCTTTCAAAGATGAGGTATTGTGTGATATTGATCCCCTTGAATTTTGTGATGTTCTCTTAGGAAAACCATATTTATGGAAGTTTCATGTTGTGTATGAGTCTAGACCCCACAGTGTTATTATTACTTTGGGTAGACAATTTTACAGGATACCATAGGTAGCGCCACCTACCGTTATTTCTTTAATATCTTCTAAGCAATGCAGTAAGGTCATTTCACAGACTGGGAAGTTTGTCTTATTTATGATCCATGCTCACAATAAGCAGAAGGTCACTACCACATCTGTGGCCTCTACACATAACCTCTCTTTGTAGTAGAAGCAAGTGGACGGGATCGTGGAAGAGTACATAGACATCTTCTCCTCACCCACCGAGGTACCAACACACTACCAAGTCAAGCATCCAATTGATCTAACCCCTGGTGCACCTCTTCCTAATGTATCAGTTTATCATCACTAACTAATGTAAAATGACAAAATCAAGCGTCATATCCAAGAGCTTCTTCAAAATGGGGACATCATACCCAACTCCTCCCCTTGCGGAAGCTCGATTGTACTTCTGCAGAAGAAGGACGGGACCTGGCGACTCTGCATTGATTACAGAGCATTAAACAAAATCACAGTCATAAATCAATTCCCAATTCCCAGGATTGATGACTTTCTTGACCAAATCAAGGGGGAAAAGTTCTTCATCAAGATTGACCTAAAGTCTGGCTACCACCAAGATCCCATCGAACCAACTGATGTAAGGAAGACAACTTTCAAATCTAAAGAAGGTCTCTTTGAATGGTTGGTCATGCCCTTTGGATTAACAAATGCACCAGCCACCTTCATGTGGTTGATGGATGATGTATTGAGACCCTTCACCAACTCTTTTATGGTGGTATATTTGGATGACATCCTCATCTTCAGCAGAACTTGGGAGGAGCACATGCGACATATTCAACAGGTTTGAGCACTCTGCGACAGCACAAGATATATTCCAACTTGGAAAAATGTTCCTTTGGCATGAACATCATCCAATACCTGGGCTAAATTGTTGATGAGCATGGGGTACATGTTGATTCCACTAAGATCCAAGTCATCTGTGACTGGCCAACCCCGACCACACTAACCAATCTTCAGAGCTTCTTGGGATTGGCCAACTTCTACCAATGGTTCGTGTTTGGATTCTCCCATATTGCATGGGCCCTTAGCCATGTGACCAAGGGTGGTGGCAGCGAAAATTTTGTATGGTGGAAGGAACAACAACGAGCATTTAATGATATGAAGCATCGCCTGTTCTCAGCTCCAGTACTCTCCTTGTCTGATCTGCAAAAATGGTTCAAGATTGAGACTGATGCATCTTATTATGCTATAGGAGCAGTTCTCACTCAGCACGGTCACCTGGTGGCATACCATAGTGATAAAGTCTCATATATTGTCCAGAAATACCCCACCTATGACAAGGAAATGTATTCCATTGTACAAGCATGTCCTCAATGGAAAAATTACATTCTAGGAAAGGAGAGGATCATCCACACTGATCACAAGCCTTTGCAATTCATACAGACATAGGGGAAGTTGTAGAACGATCACCATCAGAAGTAGTCCACCTACCTGCAACAGCTCCATCTCAACACAAAGTATAAGACAAGGAGCACAAATCGTGTCACTGACTACCTCAGTCAACCTCACGTGGATGCACTCACCATTGTGCTCCATTCCTATGGACATGAGGCATCTGAGTGGCCCCAAATTTATCAACAAGATCTGAACTTCACCACCACCTATCAGGTCTTGGGTACAGGCACGACTGTCACCTATTTTCACATTCAGGAAGGGTTGTTATGTAATTTGGGCCATCTCTATGTTCCTACAAGTGAGTGTGCAAAGAAGATTTGGGAATCCCACTATAGCCGGATGGGAGGACATTTTGGCATGGAGAAAACTGTGGTCGTTCTCCATATATATTTTTATTGGCCAAAACTTCGACAAGACATCAGCAAGTATATTAGACCCTGCATTGTATGTGCCATTACCAAGCCAGCCATCAAGAAGCAAGGCTTATACACCCCTCTTCCTAACCCCGAGAAGCCTCAGGAATCCATCTTTGTGGATTACATGTTTGGCCTTCCGTCCACCAAGCAAGGCAATAATTGTGTATTTTTTGTCTATGATCGGTTTTCAAAGATGGYCATCCTCAYAGCCTGCAAGAAGAACATCACATCGATAGATATTTCCAAGCTCTTCTTCGTACAAGTGTGGGTCCACTTTGGGATACCACAGACCATCATCTTCGATTAGGACAACAAGTTCCTCAGCACATTTTTGTCAAGTCTYTGGTCACTGTTGGACACCAAGCTCACTAAATCCACTGCTTTCCACCCCAAAACAGACGATCAAACAAAGGTTGTCAATCAGATGATTGTGAAAATCCCGCGCATGTACAAATATAAGCATCCACTTACATGGGATGAGAGTATCCCCTATGTTCAACACAGTTATAACATGGCTCTCCATAGCTCCACCGGCCATAGCCCATTTCAGGTGGGATTGGGATTCCAACCCTTAGGTCCCATTGATGTTGCACTACCTCTTGAAACCACACAGAAAGAATCTTCCCATGTTTAGTCTGAGACTGAAAAATCCACCAGATTCATTGAGCAGATTCAGCACATCTGCCAACAGGTCCATAAGATTTTTCAGAAATCCAATGCTAAGTACAACCAGTGCCATGATCAACACAAGGTACCACACTAGTTTCATGTTGGAGACAAGGTTTGGTTACATTTGCAGAAGGAGCGCCTTACAGGGCCCCACTCCACCCACTTCGCTATGGGCCTTACACCATCACCAAGGCTATGGGTAGCAATGATTTTGAGCTCAACATCCCGCCCTTCCTTGGCTTGCATCTAGTGTTCAATGTGGACCTTTGTCGGCCATATTTTCCACCATTATTGGACACCTCAGAGATCGCAGAACAGCTGACACCAACATAGCTCAACCATGACTGCATAGAACAGGCATCCACTGATCAGATAGTGGACACACAAGTCAAGGGCACTCGCCAGTAGAGGATCCAACTTTGTCGAGTTGTCAAGGCAGCGCAACTCCTCCACCAAGGAAAGTGGCTGACCCAGGGCCAAATTCAACAGAAGTTTCCTCACCTGATGGGGGAACTCAATGCAATGGAGACCATTGCTTCCTAAGGGTGGAGGACTGATCCAAGTGGATATTGGTGTCCACCCACCTATTCCAATTGGATCCTCTTAACAATTTTTAGTTCAACACGTTCTTTTGTACTTATTTGTAATTGTGGGTTCTACACTTTTGGGGTTGTCTGAAGCCCTACACATCTTTGAGGTGGATATTGGTGGCCTCCCACTTAATCCAATTGTCTTATTTTGTATGTTTTCATGTTTGCGCATCTTGTTGTACTTTCAGGTCTGTTTTAGGGCCATAAACAAAGTTTTTTTGGCTCACCATAGTCAAACTGTAGATGAAGTTAAAGTTTGACGGTGTAATGTGTAGTTCTCGAAAAGACCTTTCCAACAGGCTATCACGCTCCTAAAACGAAGGTCATATGCAAAAGTTACGACCCCGAGAAGTTAAGGTACCAACTTACCCATAGGGTCCCACATAACTTTTGGTGTTTCATCTCCTAGGGTTAGGTTTTTTGTTGTCTAGGGTTTTAGCATTCATGAGTAATGTTAAAAAGGTCTATGGAGCCTCATTGTAATCATTTTTCTCAGATGGATGTGCGTAGCAGCCACATCTCTTCTCAAAGATAGCTACCACCATTCGAGCAAGTGTTTCAGTTCTACAGTTTTATAGTTTCAGCCTATTTCATTTATTCAATAGAAGATATTGTTTATTGGATATTTGTGTTGTTCTTCGTATCTCTGTGTTTATTGTATTCATTTTGTTAATCGGTTCGTTCCACTCCTAAATATGGATCAATATCACTATGAATCGGTACAACGGGTCGAGAAGCTTGCCTCACTTTGTCTTTAGGAAAGGACTCTTGATCATGCTTCCTCAATACACACCCATCACAGACACCACGGGATGGTTCAATCTGTGGAATCTAATCAACCATATGTAGTCAACTCATGTGTCACAAAGATCAATATTTGGTGGGATTGACACGTTGATTCCATAGCATGTCGATGTCATTGACATTGGCTACCATAACAACACACTCGTTTCTCTTTGAGGAAAGAGTCTTTCCCACTATGCACATATGATCAAATTCATCACAATATCTTGAGGCAACCACCTTGAAACTATCACTGATGTCATTTACAACACATTGATATAGCTACAATTCCACCATTTTATTGGAGTGTGTAATGTGGTAGATAGAAATAGGGTTCGTTCCAACACCTAGAAAATCAATAACATCTCTTAAATTTGATGTATCAATGATGAAATCACCACAATTGCAACTTGTAAGGTTGAATTGTCAACGATAATTGATTTCTCTCCATTATGTTGTTGTCTATAATTAGAGAGAATGTGTTCATATTTGGTCATACGTTAGTTAGTTGCAAAATCAATAATCCACCCTTGTTGAGAAGAGGAGGACCAATATGTAGTATGCACTACTAGATGGGCATTATGAGAAGACCCAACTTTTTCATTGAAAAGCTTCCCAACACCTATTATAGATCTTTCACGCTCTTTGATTTTGTATGACAAGCAAGGCATGACTTAAAGAGATTACCTTCCTTATGACAATAGTTTCATATGAGTCTCATATTCTTAGAGGATTTTGAATGTTCCCCTTTATTCTAATCATACTCATATTTAGAAGGGATCGATATAGCCTTTCAATGGGATTGATCTTAGGGGGTAGTTCACCCATATTCTTCAACGTTGGATAAGATGAGAAAAAACCTCCTCGAGATGAGTTGTAGCACCCTGGAAAAATTAAGGGATACTATAAAATATAATATAAAAGGTCTTGAATGCTAAAGGTTGATTATTCTAAACAATACTTGCACATTTAAAATCTAATTCTACCTTTCCTCCTAAAGTTATGATGTTAGCCTTTATATTTTTAAACTTTGCAATGTACTCCTCAACAATGTCAAAGTCACCCACCATGAGATTTGAATGTTTGGTTTCTAGTCAGTTGAATTGAGTGGTATTCATTGTTCCAAAGAGATTCTTGATTGTGTCCTAGATTTCATTTGTACCTTTGTTGTCCTTGGTATGATGAACTATATCTGGCTTGACATATAGAGTGATAATCCCAAGAGCTTTGTCCTTATTCAAACATATAAGGACATAATTGTTGTCGTTGACAACAGAAAGGGGTTTCACCAAATACATCCATAAACCTTTTCTTTGAAGGGCAGCGATTTTATCCATCAAAGTATGATAATTATCCCCGTTCAATCAGGGAAACATCCACTTTTAATTCTTTAGGCTTAGTAATAGCAAGATGAAGCCTCCTATGAAAGAAATAAGTCTTTTATATTTCTCCTTTATAGAACCAAATGGTAAAACCCTTAGGTAACCATAGGGTTAGCCTTGAATAAGAGTTAAAAGACCTTATCAATACCCAAGGAAAACTTATAAGAGAGGAATTGGCTTTAGAGAGGGATTATACTTCTAGAAAACCTAGAAAAAATCCCAAAAAGGAGATGATCCAAGAAAGTTTGTAGTCATGAGAGAACTTGAATGATGCCACTAGCCAATAATTTTTGGATCAGCTATAGAATTGAGAACGTAAGGTTCACACCCACTCTAATACCATGTTGAGATTCACAAGTGAAAGCAAGAGAATTGAATGGAACCAAAGACAAACCCAAATTCTACAATAACCCATTCATAAGTGTTAGAATAATGTTGATGTGATTGTTTCACCATAGACAATGATACACCATTGTCACCCATACATAGGCATAAAGCCACCCCGAGCACCTTAACCTTATGACATAAAAAATGATTATGGGAAGCCATATCGTAACCTACAGATGACCAAGAGAGAGAGCACACCTTCTTTAAAGATAGCGCACAAGATAAAGATACCAGAAAGACTGAATAAGAGAAAACTTCCCAACTGTAGTTGTTGTTTCTCCTCCTCCAAAATTGCACATTGTTTCTGGTTTTTTGGCTGAGAGTGAGTGAAAAAATGAGCCAAGACGTTCTCTATTTATACTAATATGTCCAGTGACTTTTCTAGCTGGGCTGACCTGAATTTCTGGTAATTATATTTTATGTTTATCTTTTTCTTGTGGAGCTGACTGATCTTTCTGGAGGATAATACATTAATATTATATATTTTGTTGAGTTGACTTGTCTTCTAGGGTTTTCACACAACTGTATAGGGTTTATCTTGCTTCCAGAATATTGTATTCTAGTCAAAGGTTACATATGGAAGTTAATACCTCCCGCAACTACCATAATATCAACACTCCCTCTTATCTAGGGAGGTATTAATGGTCTCAAATTCATCCATCCATCTTCACATGGCATGGGAAATACCTACATGGTCTTGCAGACCGATAGCATCACTAGAGCTACACAAGCTATCTTATGATCACCCAGATCATATTACGAGCAACGCCATCACAACCATATAGGCTCTCGACTACGCCACTAGCGTACCAGATTGTCTCACTGGTGTAGCAACAACTCAACATACCAGACCATCTCACTGGAGTATCCTATAGCTTGGAATGAATCCTACAACTCGGTACAAGGCCTACAACTCGGCATGAATCCTACAACTCAGCACAAGGGCCTACAACTCGACACAAAGGCCTACAACACGGCACAAAGCCTACATCTCGCTAGAGAACATTAGAGCTACACCTCCTAGTGTCTATCACCATCATCATGGGTTATACCCACATGATGTACTCACTCATGGCTACACCCATGTTGTGAGTATCATCATCACTATCAGTGTCATCCGGTAGCAATCTGGCATCAAACCATATCATCACAATATCCGTTAGCCTCATTTAGCTATATTAATGATCCATATCCACCACCATGTGTCTAGCACCTCGGGTCATTCTTGTCCCATGACAAGAATCATGACCTCATCGGAGCCACATTCACCTCATAGTTGATCTTCTTATAGGATCACTCTGTGAATTCATTTAGCTTGTTTCTATTAGAAACATGTGTCTAGCACCCTGGGTCATTCTTGTCCCATGACAAGAATTCTAACCACATCGGAGCCACAAACACATCATGGTGATCCTCTCGTAGGATCACTCCGTGAATGCCTTCATCTCAATGTTATCGGACACGTGGAATTTCACCTCAAGCACCTCGTGTCTTCAATCCATCGAAGACTACGTCGAGGCACATATACTCTGGATGTAGATGTTCCCTATCTCCCCTGGTCTATTTCTTAGTTCATGTGGAGATAGATTTGGCCCGATGCTTATTGGGGATACTCACTTACTCATGACAGTTTCAAGGCCTTATGCAATCCACACATAGGATATCTAGCAGCAACTCGAATCTTCAATCCGTTAAAGATTACATCTGGGCATATTCCCACACGATCAAGTTCGTCTGATCAATCTTGGAATATCGACAGGATGTTGAAATCATCAATACTCCCCCAGGGAAAGATTTGCATTCTTTCCAATCTTGTCCCAGACAGAGGCTTAGTGCAAATGTCAACTATCTGCTCATCTGTGGATAAGTGATGGAGACTAACTACTCCTTCCTGCACCATGTCTCTGATGAAGTCTTGCAATATCCTTCATCTCAAATTCTGAAGTCAACTCCCTCTATCTAAGAGAATCCTCAAAGCATGTTTTTGTTTGTTGCATGCCCCTTTGCATCCTGCAAAGTGTCACGAAACTATGTTGGCTTCTTCTTGATCATTGACTCCCTCTGAGTCTGACTCCCTCTCAAAATTATCTCTTATGACCTGCACGAAACAAGAAACAAGGAAAACAAAATCTCCATGGCATCCTTCATGGGAGATGTCCTTCCTGAAGTCTAGGTCGGTAACCAATAACATCTCCTAAAGGAGATCAACTTTATCTTGTAAATAATAAGAATTTACTAAGTGGTAATTGTATCAATATTCAAATGTTACTAAATATTTGACAATAACAACAATAATAGAACTTAAAACATTGCTATTATCCTAAAATTAAAATATCAAACCTGGTATGCAAACCTGGAGTCTGGCTATTGTCCTGCTTGAGTTTCTTATGAGACAAGTATTATTTCCAACATGTCCTTTGTACTTAAGATAATATGCTTTCTTGACATAAATTTGAGTTAGAGAATATAGTGCAAATAAACTCTAAAATATCAACCTTAATCAATATAAAACTTTGACCAAAGTCAACTTATAGATTTAACTTTGACCATAGGTTAGTATAATAATCATAACTTCAATAGATCAAAAAATATAACTAGATGTTCATAAAATTACAATAATTCCATAACATCTAGAGACATATCAAAAATCAAACCTGGAGTATGATGTTCCTCCCTCTGGATCTACGATTGTTGCTTGGACAAAAATCCCTTATCCTGGAAAAAAACCCTTAAGGTAATGATACAGTTTAAATATATATAAGTACATACCTCCAGCAGCAGCGGTAAGCAGTGTCACCATCCGACAGTAGCGACAAGCAGCAACAACTTCAACTTGACGGATCAATAATCCGAGAGAGCCAGTAGGTGCACTAGGATAGGGTGCATTGATATAAGGCAAGATCAACCTCAACATCCTCCAATATATATTGCTCAACAATTTTGACAAGGAAAACTATGCAGTGGAAACTACAGCGGCAAGGGTAGAAACCCTAAAAATTCAAATTTGTCAAAATTGCAATCTAACAGCACCAGGAGGTGCACTGCGTTAGGGCACACTAGGATAACCAAAAATTAGTCCCAATACTTCACAAGAACTTTCACTGAAACTGGTGTTGCAACTGGCACGAAGGAACTTGCACTGCAATTGGCTTGATAGAGAGTTGTGGATCTGCCTTCTAGTGGTTAAACTATTTCGAAGGTAGTGTGGGGCCATAACCTGTTAGAATAATGTTGATGTGATCATTTCACCATAGACAATGCTACACCATTGTCACCCATCCATAGGCATAAATCCACCCCTGATCACCTTAACCTTATGAAATAAAAAATGATTCTAGGAAGCCACACCATAACCCACAGATGACCAAGAGAGAGAGTGCACTTTCTCCAAAGGTATCACACAAGATAAAGATACCAGAAACACTGAACAAGATAAAAATGCCCAACTGCAGTTGTTGTTTCTCCTCCCCCAAACTTGTGCACTATTTCTGGTTTTCTAGGTGAGAATGAGTGAACAGATGAGCTAAGACGTCCTCTATTTATACTAATATGTCAAGTGACTTTTCTGGCTGGGACGACCTGACTTTCTGGTAATTATATTTTTTGTTTATCGTTTTCCTATGGAGCCGACTAGTCTATCTGGAGGATAATACCTTAATATTATATATTTTGTTGAGTTGACTTGTCTTCTAGGGTTTTCACACATTTGTTTAGGGTTTCTCTTGCTTCTGAAGTATTATATTCTAGTCAAAGGTCACATATGGAGGTTAATACCTCTCGCAACTACCATAATATAAACAACAAGTGCACTAGAGAAAGATATCCCTAGAGCACATGAGAGAGAGAGAGAGAGAGAGAGAGAGAGAGAGAGACCCAAGCACAAATTCACACACAAGAGATGCACAAGTGATCATAAAAGAAAGAAATGCAATTAACAAGATAATGCCAAAGATATAGATTCCCTCAGACATAAAACACTTTATAGGAGAGATAAAGAAGTTCACAAGATGATGATATACAAATGAGAGTTGTGGTGCATTTATACACAACTTAGATGGACCTACCCCCAAGAGGGGTTAATGAGCCTATGTGGACAAATTTGACTAGGTCAACCTTAACCACTCTCTAGTATTACAATAAATGTTAATAATTGAGAAAAGGATGGCCTTAGCCATGATTACAAATGCATTAATGATACATATGAGTGTGTTGTGGCTACATATGAAGGTTACACCGATGATTCTAACAAGTTAAATCGCTCACCCATTGAAATTCCTTGGATGTGACAATGGAGGGAGGAGGGTAACCCCTGTTCCATTTTTTTATTATAAAGATGGACCTAGCCTCGAGGATATTAACTTTCAAGGGAGGAATCATGGTTAGAATTGGGTGATTGATCTCGCCTCCTCTATTTCATGTATGAGAAGCTTCCCTTCCTCTAATGAGGTGCATATATTTGTAATTTGCTTAGCCTCTAAATTCTTGGTTTTGAGAATTTGGAAGAAGTGGACGTGTGTAAAATTATGAGAGAGGATTTTTTCCTAGTGACGGATAGGAAGGATATGTCTCTGGTGCTTCATAGTACATTTATGATGAACGAGGAGTCCTCCACCATTGTAATCTTCCTAGTAATTATTAGAGTTAGTAAGTGAAGGCATTGAAAGAATGTCAATGATTATGCCTCATTATTTTTTGTTATGCCTATACCCCATACATAAGAAACTTCCTTGGTTCCTACGGGATAATAAATCATCCCCCTTGCACTTGCCACCCCCAGTAAGGCTCATTATTATATTTGTTTTAGGATTTATTCATTTGTGAAGATTATATGTTAGTCTAGGTATAACTTATATTTTATTTATTTTTCCATGGAAATCATTGTGGGAAACCCAATGGATGATTCCCCGCATTTGTGGATGGAATTCTTGGTAAATCCTTTGTTGTAGACTAGTGCACCTAACCTAAGGGGATCTGACCTAGTCACCCGACAGTAGGGAACTAGCCAACTGCCCATAAACATTCGTGAAAACTAATTGAGCTAACCCATTGGGCTAGGTATAACTTATTTATATCTTAGTCAATAAAATTTAAGTTCAATTATAGTTTTATCTAGGGAAAACCTTGTGGGATCACCCCTTCTTTATTGAGATGAACGAGACTCAACTACGAAAATACCTTTCCAAAGGGCTATCACGCGCCTAAAATGAAGGTCGTATGCAAAAGTTACCACAACAGGAAGTTGAGGTACCAACTTACCCATCGGGGCCCACATGACTTTTGGTGTTTCACCTCCTCGGGTTAGATTTTTGGATGTCTAGGTTTTGGAATTCATGAGTAATGTTAAAAAGTCCTTTGGAACCTCATTGTAGTCATTATACTTAGACGGATATGCATATCGACCACATTCCTCCTCAAAGATAGCTACCACCATTCGAGCAAGTTGTTTCAGTTCTGCAGTTTTACAGTTTCGTCCTATTTCATGTATTCAATAGAAGATATTGTTCATTGGATATCTCTGTTGTTCTTCATATCTTTGTGTTTATTGTATTTGGTATGTTAATCAGTTCGTTCCGCTCTTAAATATGGATCAATGGTATCATATCGGTATGCTCTTCATTTATTTTTCTTCGTGCATGTCCCCGACAAGATCTGGGTATAAGAAGTTGGGACTCAAACCAATCGAGCCTTTGCAAGATCGGTCGTGTCGAGCCCGAAAACAAACCATGGGGGACAAAAAGAAAGATGATGGAGCAGGATATCCTCTTAAAATGTTGCTCAAGGAATCCCTTGCGTGACAAAGGAATGAAATGATGGAAAACTTTGCACAGATCCTTTGGTGGCTGCCCAAAGGAGAAGCATCTTCATCAAGCGGCCATGCAACCCCCTTAAAGKTACAAATAAATTTTGATATTCCATTATTTGAAGKAYTGATAGATGCAGATGTTGTAGATAAATGGTTGAATCTTCTCGAAGGGTATTTTTTGGTCCACAATTTTTTCGATAGGGAAAATATTACTTTTTCACTMCTCAAGGTCGTGCCCCATGTTAAGGACTGGTGGGATACTTACTTTGAGCAAAGGGCCATAGAAGAGTCACCCCTACATGGGATTCCTTCCGAGATTCCATTAAAGAATAGTACTACCCTTTTGGAAGTTACAAGGACCAGTACACCAGATGGACCACCCTACGTCAGGAAAGGGACCAGACAGTACCATATTTCACCAATATTTTCATACCATGAGCACCAAATTGGGTATCAAAGACAGTGAGCAACATCTAGTACTCAAATACCGTGGATGTTTGAATAGATATATTCAAACAAAAATGGAGTTTCTGGACATCGCCTCAAAGGTGGCCCCAACCCATACAACAAGGGACAGAGAAAACATGTCCACTCTCAGGAAAACCAGTCCAAGCCGCAACACAAGAAGGTTAATGAGAAGATGAAGAAGGACACGGGAAAATGGTGGGAATACCATAAAATCCCTTGGCACAACATTGAATAATGTCGCTCCAAGAATTCACTCATGTTTGAGCTGAAGGCTTTCGAGTCAGAGGCTGATTCTAGCTCCGAATCAAATCCAGAAGGAGAAAAGAAGATTATTAATGTTGAACCCAGTGCCACTGTCACTACCACCAAAGTCCAGTCAAGAGAACTAGAAGAACCATAGGAAGGGGAACACCCCTTTCACTTACATATGTGGGTAAAGCGGGCTTCACTTCATTTCATTTTCGATAGCGATAGTCGGAATAACCTAATCTCAGCTGAGGTCTTCAAGCGGTTGGACATGTCGACGACACCGCACCCGCAACCCTACACAATCGGTTGGCTTTGCCAAGGAATAGATCTTCGTGTTAGCCAATAGTGTCGTCTGCCCTACAACATCAAGCCTTTCAAAGGTGAGGTATTGTGTGATATTTCTCCCCTTGAAGTTCCACCAGGTTCTCATCGAACCAACTAATGTATGGAAGACAACTTTCAAATCTAAAGACGGTCTCTTCTAATGGTTGGTCATGCCCTTTGGCTTAACAAATGCACCAACCACTTTCATGAGGTCGATGGATTATGTATTGAGACCCTTCACGAACTCTTTTTTGGTGGTATATTTGGATGACATCCTCATCTTCAGAAGAACTTGGGAGGAGCACATGCGGAATATTCAACAGGTTTTGAGCACTTTGTGGCAACACAAGCTATATGCCAACTTGGAAAACTGATCCTTTGGCATGAACAGGGTCCCATTCCTGGGATACATTGTTGATGAGCATGGGGTACATGTTGATCTAGCTAATATCCAAGTCATCTGTGACAGGCTAGCCCCGACCACACTAACCGAGCTTCAAAGCTTCTTGGGACTGGCCAACTTCTACCGACGGTTTGTGTTGGGATTCTTCCATATTGCATGGGCCCTCAGCCAAGTGACCAAGGGAGGTGGCAGGGAAAAGTTTGTGTGGGGAAAGGAACAAAAACGACCATTTGATGATCTTAAGAATCGCTTGTGCTCAGCTCCAGTACTCTTCTTGCCTGATCTGCAACAATCATTCAAGATTGAGACTTATGCATATGACTAGGTTGTAGGCATCGTTCTCACTGATCATGGTCATCCGATGGAATACCATAGTGAGACACTCTCATATACTGTCTGGAAATACCCCATGTATGACAAGGAAATGTATTCCATTGTACAAGCATGTCTTCAATGGAAAAATTACATTCTAGGAAAGGAGACAATCATCCACATTGAAGCACCCCAAGCATGGTGTAAACACTTTTGAAGTAACTTTGAAAGCTAACAATATATATATATATATTAATTATATAATGTGAGTTTAGTCTAAATTATTTTTTTTAATTCTATATCACTAATATAATATTAAATAATGAATACAAATATGTAATAACTTTGATATTATATTACCATTATTTATTTATTTTTTCAAGGAAAACCTTGTGTGATCCACTCCTATTACTTACTAGTCAATATTGTGGCTGGCAGTTGAACATCGTTGCATGGATTTATCTATTCAGATTGGGCAGGGAGTGCAAATGAAAAAAGAAGTGCTACTTGGATATGTTTCAGTTTGAGCTTTGCCACGATGTTATGGGCTAGCAGGAAACAAAATTTTGTTGCACTCAACACTGCAAAAGCAGAGTATATTATAGTTTGTAATGCTTGTACGGAAGTAGTGTGGCTCCAAAAGTTGGTTTCTAGACTATTTGATCAGGTGTTGGATTCAACCGTGACATATTGTGATGATTAGAGCCATGTGAAGCTTTCAGAGAAACTAGTGTTCCATGATAGGCTAGAGTACATTAAGAGCAAGCATTATATTCTTCATGATAAAGTCCAGAAGAGAGAAGTGGTTCTCCAGTATATCTCCATAGATGAGCAGAAAGCACATATTTTGGTAAAGCCTTTGTCCAAGATGAAAAGTTTGCGTAGAGACGATTTCCTTATTGGAAAAGGAAGTGATTACTCCCAGGTTGGGAGGGAGTACTGATATGTTATTGATTTACAGACATTCATTTTCTAGTTCAGAAAATGGTCCAGGATGGGCAGTTCCTTTTCAGTTCATAAAATGGTCCAGATCAGACCGTCATTTTCAAAATGAAAATGGTCTGATAAATCATTGATGTATCATAGAAAACGATTCCCCTTGTGGTCGGTGTGGGGGAATGGTCTAGGACAATCATTCTTCTTAGAAATAATTATGAGTATGGGTCAAGTAGAATGGTCTGCCTCATCGAGCAATCATTTTTTCGAAGTTCATAGTTGTGAGAAGTTTCGAAGAATGGTTCATTTTGGAGGTTGGTGTAGGAAAATCATTTCCATAGGAAATGGTCTGGACAGACATTCCCTATGGAAGACTCTTTCTCTCTAAGTTTCACTATGATTAGTGCTAGAGGAATGGTCCAGGTTCAAAATTCAGGGACATGCATTCCCTAGGGCAGACTCATTCTCTCCAGGTTGCACTATGATTAGTGTCGGAGGAATGACCCAGTTAGGTGAATGGTCTAGGATCATAAATCAATGAAAGTTATTCTTCTATGCTTGGGAAGAATAGTCCAGATATCCCATGGCTGATGTTTTACTTTCTGAGAGAAGATGCTCTTCTAGATCTCACAGATGTGAGTGGAAGAATGGCCCAAATGACTCAATTTGTATCATGATATTGTTATGTAGGTTGATATCAGATGATATGATTTTTGTGGAGACTGTATGTCTCTGGACAGTAGTTGTTTTCTATTGTGGTGGTTTTGTTCCACTAGTTGTAACTATGTGTCACTGGTTAGTAGTTGTGTCCTACTAGGTGTGGTTGTGTACCACTGGATAGTAGTTGTGTACTACTATGGATAGACACAGTTGTGTTCTATTGAATGGCATTGTTTTGATTGCCATGGAGACTACCACTAGTGTTGGAGATAATTTCTAGCTAGATGGATAGTCAGTATGCTAGTGGACAGACATTCTCCCAGTGGAAAATGGTCTAGGACAGACATTCTTCTAGGACGTATGTTCGGATTAGAAGAATAGTCCTTGTAGCCCATGGTGTGGCTTCCAGCATCTGTTGGAACAGTTATTATTCTAGGACATATGTTCATACTAGAAGAATGGTTCTTGTATCACTCTGTGGAGTGAGTGACTTATTTAGCATCATGCTTGATTATTCAAATGGAGTATGGCTTCAAGAGATGATGCAATTGATGCTATCAAATGATACTAATAGTGATGATGGTGCTCATGATTTGACCATGAGATAGCTTGTGTGGCTATGAAGATTCTACTGGTTGAATGGTTTGTTTGTGCTCAATACCTTTGCCTTTAATACATCCCTAGCTAGGAGGGAGTGTTGATATTATGGTAGTTGCAGGAGGTACTAACCTCTACATGTAACCCTGACGAGACTAGAATATTTAGGGAAGCAACAGAAACCCTAAAATGTTGGATAATAACCCTAGGAGACATGTCGGCTCAAGAGAATATTTTTTTATTGAATTAATAGCCTCCAGGAAGAGAAGTCGGCCCAGTTAGGTGACTTGGAGTAGTATAAATAGAGGGCGCTAGAGCTCATTTGTACACAATATCTCTCACAACTAAATAATACCAGTGGTGCACAAGTTTGGAGAGGAGTTGCAGTTGCAGCTGTTGCAACTGGCATTTTTGGTTTTGGCTTGGACTTTCTCTTGGTTATGGTTTGGACTTTCTCTTTGTTATGGTTTGGAATTTTTGCTTGGTACGCTACCTCTGGAGAGAGGTACGCTAACTTGATTGGCTATTGGTTTTAGGGTTTGCTTCCGGAATTATTCTCTCTATCAAGGTTAAGGTGCTCGGGGGTGGCATTTGTGACTATGGTTGGGTGACAATATTGAGATATTTTCTATGGTGAAACAAGCACACCTATTGCTATATTGTCTATGATGAAATGAACACAATATTGTCCCATTTAAGGTGGGGATGGGATTCCAACCCTTGGGTCCCATTAATGTTGCACTACCTCTTGCAACCACATAGATAGACTCTTCCCATGTTCAGTCTGAGACCGAAAAAGCCACCAAATTCATTGAGCGGATTCAACAAAGCCGCCAACAATTCCATGAGATTTTGCAGAAAGCCAATGCTAGGTACAAGCAACGCCATGATCAACATAGGATATTGCATCAGTTTCAGGTGGGAGACAAGGTCTCGTTACATTTGCAGAAAGAGTGTCTTACAGGGCCCCATCGAAAGCTCTACCCACTTCTAAATAGGCCTTACACTATCACCAAGGTTGTGGGTAGCAATGATTTTGAGCTCAATACTCCACCCTTCCTTGTCTTGCACCCAGTGTTCAATGTGGACCTCCTTCGACCATATTTTCCACCATTATTGGACACCTCAAAGAATGCAGAAAAACTGACATCAACATATATCAACCCTAACTGCATGGAACAGGTATCCACTGATCAGATAGTGGACACGCAGGTCAAGGGCACTCGCCAGCAGAGGATCCATCTTTATCGAGTTGGTAAGGCAGGACAACTCCTACACTAAGGAAAGTGGCTCACACGAGGCCAAATTCAGCAGAAGTTTCCTCACCTAATGGGGGAACTCAATGCAATGGAGATCATTGCTTCCTAAGGGGGGATGACTGATGCAGGTGGATATTGGTGACCACCCACCCATTCCACTTAGCTCCTCTTGACAGTTTTTAGTTCAACATGTTCTTCTATACTTCTTTGTAATTGTGGGTTCTACACTTTTGGGGTTGTTTGAATCCCTACACATCTTCCTATTAGAAAAGTAGGTGTGCTCATTTAACCATAGACAATATAGAAATATTGTCACCCAACCATAGGTTGAAACCACCCCCAATCACCTTAACCTTGACAGAGAATAATTCTAGAAGCAAACCCTAGGCCAAATAGTCAATCAATGTAGCGTACCTATCTACAGAGCTAGTGCACAAGGCATAGATTCAAAATCATAACCAAGAGAAAGTCCAAGCCTAAAATCAAAAATACTAGTTGCAGTAGTTGTAGCTCCAGCTACTCTCCAGACTTATGCACTTACTAAATTTCTGCAGTGCGCACTAGATTTCTGCAGTTGTGAGATGTGTGTGTCCAAATGAGCTCTGGCATCCTATATTTATACTGCTCTTCCTTAGTTGTCTGGGTCGACTTCTCTTTCTTGAGGATATAAACTCAATATTAATTATTTTCTTTAGTTGACTTGTTTTCTAGGGTTATGTTCAAGTCTTTTAGGGTTTCTCTTGCTTCCCAAAATATTCTAGTCTTGTCAAGGTTACACATGGAGGTTAATACCTCTCACAGCTACCAAAAATATCAACATTCCTATCATTTTCACCCCAATAGGGTACCTCTTTCTCTTTAGGAGAAGGATACATCCACTCCAAGGGAGACGTCCCAAGACCTAGGGGGTTTGAGGAAAGGGAAAAGGTAAGGCTAACTACCCCTCTCTCTAGGTCACTCAAAATAGACTTAAGTCTTGATGTATGAAGCAAAGGAGAATAAAGTGCACCTTCCCCTTACCAATACAACAACAAAAGTTATGGTCGCAACAAGTGATGATGAATTCTTCAACAAGACTTAAAGTTTATAGGGATGATTGATATCAATCAATGTATGAAGCAAGTGATAAATGTATAGCAACAATAATTAATTAAAGACAGTTGTAATAACATGCAGAAAATGCACTTGAATAGACAATATAACAAGATATTGTGAAGTCCTGAAATGATAACACTTGTCTCATACAATTTCTAGATATATGTCAATCAGAAAATAAACTCTAACAGGCTGCCAATTATAATTGTAGCAACAACAAAATAAAGTAATTAAAACAATAGTAAAATATTCAAAAAAAGTATTTAGAAAGACAATTTGATGCACACTTTAGTCTTGGTTGATTGTACCTTGACTTGTACAATTTCTGGATTGATTTAAGTGGTCAAACAAGTTTGGATAGGCTGCAAAATGGTGGTTGTAGCAATGATTATAACAACAACAACTTAGTGGTTAATATTCCTAGACTAGGTTAGCAAGTTAGTTTAGGTTAGTAGGGTATTAGATATAGAGATTGAGTTTGAAGTTTGATTATTCTTTTCAAGAAACAAGTGTTGAAGACTAGTGCCTTTTAGGGGTAAAATGGAGTTAATGTGGGCGACTCCTTCTAAGGCTGCAAATTAATGATGATACACAAAAGTCTAAGAGGGAAAAAGTATAGGAGGAGTAGCAACTTAATTCCTCCTAGATTTTGACCTTAGGAGACAAAGTGCTAGTGTGTAGGCACTTCTAGGCCCTAGTGCCTTTCTCTCCTTAGCCTTTCTGTGGAGTAGAACTTATGCAAACATAACCAAACGCAAACCTCTAGAGTGCTAGCAATTTAGGGCTCTGGGATTTCACTAGTTACTAGATCAGTTTAGTGAAATCTTGGCAAATAAAAAGTATGAAAGTAGCAACTTAAGTTTCTTACTTCAAGCACTAAATACACCATGCAATTTCATAATCTTGTATGAGCAAATAAAACCATGTCTTAAACCATTCAATGGATGACAAAATGCAGATTCTACTTACTTGCACCAAGAATAATCATGAGTATACCATGCAAGATCACCATAAAACTCCAAAAATTGATCCAAGTTGCAAATACAAGCCTTAAACAAGAGTGGTGCCTCACAATTTCAGCCAAAACCCCTAATAGGGCGCAAATTTCAGACCTCTTGTCTCCAAAATAGGGTGAAATGTGGCTCCGTAAGTTGGTTTTTGTACCGTCTGGACAGGTGTTGAATTCGACCATGATATATTGTAATGATCAGAGCCATGCGAAGCTTTCAGATAAACCAGTGTTCCATGACAGGAAAAAGTACATTGAGATCAAGCATTATATTCTCTGTGATAAATTCCACGAGAGAGAAGTGGTTCTCCAGTATATCTCCATAGATGAGCATACAACATATATGTTTGTAAATCATTTTTCCAAGATGAAAATTTTGTGTACTTAAGAGACAAGTTAGGGCTTGTGGAGATGACTTCCTCATTGGAAAAGGAAGTGATTACTCCCAGGTTGAGAGGGAGCACTAAAATGTTATTGATTTATGGATAATCATTTTCCAGTTTGGAAAATGGTCCAGGATGGGAAGTTCCTTTTCAGTTCACAGAGTGGTTTGATATATTTGACAGACAAGAATTTTCCAGTTCGAAAAATGGTCTAGATTGGACAGTCATTTTCGTAATGAAAATGGTCCGATAAATTGTTGATGTATCATAGACAATGATCCCCATTGTGGCTAGAGTGGGGGGATGGTCTAGGACAATCATTCTTCTTGGCAGTCACTCTGAGTAGTGGTCAAGTAGAATGGTCTGCCTCGACGAGCAGTCATTCTTTTGAAGTTCACAGTTGTGAGCAGTTTCGAAGAATGGTCTATTTTGGAGGTTGGTGCAGGACAGTCATTTCCATAGGAAATGGTCTGGACAATCATTCCCTAGGGCAGACTCATTCTCTCTAGGTTGCATTGTTATTAGTGCCGAAGGAATGGCCCAATTAGGTGAATGGTCCAGGTTCAACAATCAGGGACAAGCATTCCCTAGGGTAGACTCATTCTCTCTAGGTTGCACTATGATTAGTGCTGGAGGAATGGCCTAGTTAGGTGAATGGTCCATGCTCAGAAATCAGGGATAATTATTTTTCTATGCTTGGGAAGAATACTCCAAATAGCCCATGTTGGATTACTGAGAGGGGGGGTGAATCAGTAATAGAGCAATTTAATCATTTTTAACCATATAATCCAAGTGTTATATCAATGAAGCATTATCATCCAATAACTACAGAGT